>PVHX01011545.1:0-16130 GCA_004024805.1 Geosciurus inauris
TTTTTTTTCTCATTTTTTGCTTTTTATGGTAGAAAATTCTAAACATACACAATAGTAGACATTTATCCTATCCTTGGCAAAAAATAGTAGAGCTTAACAAACTACCAAAATCTGGCTGGTGAATGAAAAGTATCTAGAAAAATAATTTTTAGTCCATAACAAATGTTTGTAAAGTCACGTTGATAATTATTTACAAACTAAAAACTAAAAAAATAGAATCCAACAGCAGTTGGGAGGTTCCCCTGGCTGCTGCCTACACCTCCCCCGGCCAAGCGGGGAGTTTCAGGGCTGACGTCAGCGTCTTCATAAATCCCTTGGACTAGGGTTTTAAATCCACTTAAAAAAATACATTTACTCTTTGGAGACATTCTCTGAAAGCCCTGGGAGCCAGATGTGGCCCATACCAGTGTGCAGACTTTGTTAGCTGATGAGTTACTTTATATCTGCGGCTGCACAGGGAGAAGTTTCTGATCTTTTGTTTTCATGTCAGATTTATAGCGATTAAAAAAAATCTTTTCAAGGCTTTGAAACTTCTGAACTCTGGTTTTTCTGTGGTTAAAAGAACACATCCTATTAAGATGTAGCAGTCCCCCCATACCCAAGAAGCCGCACGAAGAAGTTGGCCTCGCTAATAGAGTGTTTTAACACTTGGGCACATTAAAGGCTCAGGCGCAGAGGTTCAAACCAGCCCCCCAAAGACTAGACGGTATTTATATTTTTCTTACATCATGGTAACTGCCTCAGGGATTTGAAGCCAGTCAGCATGGTAAATTGAAGCCAAATTATACGAGAATATAACCCTCCCCAAAGAATTCCTAGCCCTTCCCTTCTTTTGCAGAAAGCTGCAGACAGAACGCAGCCAAAGCAGGCAGAGGGGCCCGTTCTCATAAAGAACATGTTTTTAAATGAAGGATTAGAAAAGTGTACACTGTCATAGAAGGAACCAGAACTTAGGTGTCCCGTAACTATAGCTGATGTCCAGAACGTTTCATCTTCCCTCTTTATAAACGCGTCAGACCTTCGGGGACCTTGGAGCGTGGGGTTCGAGCGGGCCGTGTGCAGCGCTAGCTGGTGCTGCGGCCTCTCTTCGGTTTCACCTGTGCAGTGTTGTGTCATCCCGACCAGGTTTTGCAGTGAATTGACATCAGTGCCACCCCATGGTTCTACAGATTGAAGGCTAATCCCAGCAGAGACGTGTGTGCCTGGACGGTGCCTCATAGGGGACACTCAGCAAGTGTTGCCTGAGTGAGCGAACGAGTGAATGGTGCTCACGGGCCATGTTTGACAGTGAGGCAAGCGGAACCCCTGACTTTATGATTTCCCATCCGAGTAATCATCGGGTACCCCAATGGTTCACTGTGTTCAGGAGTGCTGGCATCGTTTAGGAGTGTTCAGAGGGGAATAAAGGGCCACTTGTCTTCTTAAATGTGTTTATCTTTGAACTCACCGAATTTTGTTTTTTCTCTTTTTGATGCTAGGGAGCTTTACCACTGAACTACATACCCAGTCCTTTTTAATTTTTTAATTTTGAGACAGGGTCTTGCTACATTGCTGATGGCCTCAGTAAGTTGCTGACCTTGACCTCAACCTTTCCATCCTCCTGCCTCAGACCCCTGAGTTGCTGCAGTGGTAGGTGTGTGCCACCATGCTTACCCAACAAATCTACTTCTCAGGGTGTATCCTCCAGGAAGGGTCTCACAAGTGTACAATGATACACATAGGGAAGGGACAATTGTTGCAGGATAGTTTATAGCAGCAAAGATTAAAACAACCCTAATGCCCACTGACAGGAGATGGGATCAATAAAATAAGGCACACCTACACTTAGTAACCATTAAAAAGTAAGATTGAGCTGGCATATCTGTAGGTGCCTGTAGGAACTCAAGAGGCTGAGGCAGGAGGATCACAAGTTTGAGGCCAGCCTCAGCAACTGTCTCAGAATCAAAGCAAAAAACAAAAAAAACTGAGGATGTGGCTCAAAGATAGAACATTCCTGGATTTAATCCCTAGTACCTAAATAAATAAATAAATTTAATTAAATAAAAAAAGTGGATGGATATATGTTTCCTGATACAGAAAGAATGTACAGGACTTGTTATATAAAGGAAAAAGGCAAGTTTCTTTATTAATTATATGTGTTTATATAAGACTAGGAAAGCATAAAGGAACATGTTCCAAGCCTCTTTTTGGGGGGGAGCGGGCACTGGAGATGGAATATAGGGGTCCTCTACCACTGAGCAGCATCCCCAGCCCTTTTTATTTTTATTTTGAGACAGGATCTCACTGAGTCTCTGAGTTCCAAACCCTTAACAACACCACTTCTGGGGGATGGAATTTGGGGGGACTTTTGCTCCTGCTTTGTATATATAACTCGATTTGAACTGAGGCCTCCAGAACCAGCTGGAACCCTGGCCTGAGGCAGCTGGAGGTTCGTGGTTGCCCTAGGGGCTCATGCCCTCCCAATCTCAGGGTTCTGCCTCTGCATGTGCAGATTCTGTGCACCCCCGCCACTCCAGACCCGACACTGTCCCCTCTTCACTTTCCACATAGAGCCCACTCCCACAAAAGGACTGTCTTGAAAATTCAGGAATCATTAGGAAAGGCCACACATAAGCTCATTTTTACAGCAATTCACCTCAAACTGCTATTAGACATTCTTCGTCCTTATGATCAGCCACCATGGGGGGCTCCTCTCTGGCCTCCATCCTACTCGGCACTCACCTACTACCCTGGCTCCTCCAGCCTCCTTCCTGGAATGCCCCAGAAACCCCAAGTTCTTCTTTCTCTGTTAGCTATGCTGTTAGCTCTTCTTAACTTCTGTTTCCCGGCATACACTGTAAGCCCAGCTAGGGGTCTGTCAACGAAGACTTGTCCACTTAGTAGCATCTACCCTTCTTAGAAGGCACTCTGGTTACAAATGCAGGGGATGAGGGACTTCATATCTACATTTTCATGTTACTCAATTTTTCTTAACTGTAGCACGTACTTTGTTGCTTTTGTATTCAGAACAAAACCCAGAAAGACAAGCACACAGATCCTCCCAAAGCCCTGTGCGCTAATCCTCATGGCTAAAATGTAGTCCCAGCTGAGGTGGAGAGACGTGGCCTAGTGGTACAGCCTCACCCACGAGGGAGAGAAATTTGAGCCAGGAATCACGGGCACAATTTCTGCTCTGATAAAGATGCTGGGGGAATTTGGAAATTTGCACGTTGAAGAGAGGTCCTCTGTATGTTGGGTCTTGCTCTGAAACATAAATATCGGGAGGCATTTCCATCCTGAAGGTAAGAGAAGTGGCCCACTGTTCTGGGGGAGGCCTACCTGGTCCACTGAGAGCTGGGCACTTACCCAGCAACCAGAGAGCTTCCTGCAGAAAGACCAGAGCAAGACAGGACTGTGTCTATCTTTCACACTTAGCACATTAAAGAAAGAAGTCCTGGAATACTATGAGCCACTAAAAAACAAGAATGTAGGTGATAATGCTGTCCGACCACCAACTGCAGCAGCGGCAGCTCTTCTCTCTTGAGCTGTGGCTTGGAGCTGCGCTGTGCTGAACCCCTGGGGCATTTGGTCCTCAGGGTGATTGCCGGAGGCTCAGCTGGCTCTACCTTCTCCATTTCACAGGCGGGGACAGTGAGCACAGAGCCTTGGGGGGCTTGCAGTCACTCAGCTATAGATAACCAGAGTCTAGGAACAAAGCTGGTCCACCCCAGAGCCTGTGCTCTGCTCCTACATGTATTAGATACAAAGGAAGAAGAGACCCTGACAGGTGAGACAGTGCCCTGGTCATTGCCATGGGATGTGGACTTGCAGGACATTTGTATCTTCATTGTTGGAAATTTTCACAACAAGCATGTATTAATCTTCACAGTTTCATGGGGCCTGGGGTGGGGCTCAGTGGTAGAGCGCTTGCCTAGCATGTGTGAGCCACTGGGTTCGACCCTCAGCCCCACATGTAAATAAATAAAGGTCCATTAACAACTAAAAAATATTTTTAAAAAAAATCTTTACAGTTGTATGATTATAAAAAAGTGGATTGCAGTGATGGTGGAAAAATATATATCATATATATAAGTTCTTATATATATAAGATATGTGTATATTTAAAAATGTCTATTTTGTGGGGTGGGAGTTACTGGGGATTGAACCCAGGGTTGCTTAACCACTGAACCACATCCCTGGCCCTTTTAAAAAAATATATCTTTAGGGGCTGGGATTGTAGCTCAGCGGTAGAGCGCTTGCCTCGCATGCGTGAGGCCCTGGGTTCGATCCTCAGCACCACATACAAAGCAATAA
Organism: Geosciurus inauris; assembly: GCA_004024805.1. Lineage (NCBI taxonomy): Eukaryota > Metazoa > Chordata > Mammalia > Rodentia > Sciuridae > Geosciurus > Geosciurus inauris. The sequence continues at coordinate 4,294 of PVHX01011545.1, forward strand.
AATAAAGACATTAAAAAAAAAAAAAAAAGTATTTCTCTTTAAAAAAAAATATATATATATATATATATCTTTAGTTGTAGATGAATACAATACCTTTTTAAAATTTATTTTTATGCAGTACTGAGCATCAAACCCAGTGCTTTACACATGTTAGGCAAGCACTCTATCACTGAGCCACATCCCCGGCCCTTTTTAAAATACTTTATTTAGAGACAGGGTCTCACTGAGTTGCTTCGGGTCTCACTAAGTTGCTGAGGCTGCCTTTGAACTCGTAATCCTCCTGTCTCAGCTTCCTGAGCAGCTCAGATTACAGGCAAGCACCACCACGCCCAGTAAAATTTTAAAATACTAATGTCCTTAAACCTGAAATGTTGTTACTTGCCTCTGCCATGGCTTCACCTCCATATTACTTCTTTTCTTTTCTTTTAGTAATGTTACTGTGACGTAACACACACCATACCACTCGTCCATTCAGAGGATGCAATTCAGTGACTTTTGCTTGTTCGCAGAGTTGTGTGGCTGTCCACCTTGCATAATCCCAAGTGTTTTTATCACCCCAGAGTAAACCTCAGGCCCATTAATAGTCACTTTCCATTCCCCCTCCCCTGTCCCCAGCAACCTCCCATCTGTTTTCTGTTCTAAGGATTTGCCTCTTCCGGCATTTCATATAAATGAGAGTGTACAATATGTGACATTTTGTGTCAGGCTTCTTGCAGTTGGAATGGTGTTTTCAAGGTGCATCCACGTTGTACGTGTGTTAGAGCTTCATTCTTTTTTATGGATGAATAAGATTCTATTCATGGGCTGGGATTGTGGCTCAGCGGTAGAGCGCTTGCCTCGCATGCGTGAGGCCCTGGGTTCGATACTCAGCACCACATACAAAGCAATAAAATAAAGACATTGTGTGTCCATCAACAACTAAAAAAATATTTAAAAAAAAAAAAAGATTCTATTCATTCAAGTAAATATGCTGCATTTTATTTATTCAGTCATGAGCTGATGGACACTCGGGTTGCTCCTCCTCTTGGCTATTACGAATAATGCTGCTATGAACATTCCTTTGTGATTTTGGGGGTGGATGTGTGTTTTTGTTGCTCTTGCGTATGTACCTAGAAGTGGATTGCTACCCCATCTGGTGACTATGTCCAGCTGCTTGAGGAACTGCCAAACTGATTTCCATCCATGTTATGTCTTGACTTGAAACAGAATCCATCTGGTGCTTCACAGTGCACAAGGCAAGATCAGGATTTCAGAGAGCTCTGGGCACCTAACAAACCCTCAGTTGTGGCTTTGGGACAAAGTGCAGGACTTGTCATTCAGATAGGACCGTGCCCTTGAAACTCCTGAAATACACTCACACCAGTGGGGAAGAGTCTCTGAAAGTGTTTTGAGTCCTGGGCTCTGATGAGGGACTGGGTGAAGGTTATCATAAAGGGCCTTCTGATTGGCGTCATTCACATGGGATATGAAACCGCTGGGAGAAAGTGCTGTGGTCAAGCACCTGTGGCCCACCTGCCTAGTGGGCAGAACCTGACCATGGTGCTTGCCGCTCCAGGATAGAGAGGCAGCTGTTCAGCTACAGTAGCACCTTCTTGTCCATAGTTTTGCTTTCTGTGACTTCAGTGACCCAGAATCAACTGTGGTCCTGAATACATTGAATGGAAAATTCCAGAAATAATTCATAAGATTTAAGTTCTTCTAAGTAACACAATGAAATCTTTTATTTTTTTATTTTTTGGTACCAGGGATTGAACTCAGGGGCACTCGACCACTGAGCCACATCCCCAGCCCTATTTTGTGTTTTATGTAGAGACAGGGTCTCACTGAGTTGCTTAGTGCCTCGCCATTGCTGAGGCTGGCTTTGAACTCACAATTCTCCTGTCTCAGCCGCCCTAAGTGCTGAGATTATAGGCATGTGCCACTGCGCCCAGCAAAAGTTCTCTTTTTAATGAGGGGAAAAAAAAAAGGCTAGGCATGGTGGTATACACCTGGAATTCTAGCAATATAGAAAGCTGAGGCAGGAGGATCCCAATTTTGAGGCCAGCCTCAGCAATTTAGAAGACCCTGTTTCAAAATTTAAAATAAAATAAAAAGGACTTGGGACGTAGCTCAGTGGTAAAGAACCCTTGGGTTCAATCCCAGTAACTGCCCCCCACCCAAACTCATATGCTCAGGTTACTAAGATCTGTGGTAAGAATGAATCTTCTACCTGTGATATCATGAGGAAAGGAAAAGAAAAAGAAATGCATGCTAGTCTTGCTGTTGCACCTAAACCCACACATTTATGACCAGCCATGGCACATGTTCAGCGCTTAGTTAATATTGATAAGATGGTGATTAGGGTTCTGTACTATCTGTGGTTCCAGGCATCCATTAGAGGTCTTAGAATATACCCCCAAGGATAAGGGAGGACCACTGTATAATTCCAGAGGAGACACAGGGCAGCTGTGAGGCTGAGGAGGCTCAGAGGTGTCTGCAGATGGGGCCATACAGTCAGACTGCCCAGTCCTGACCCTCTTCACGTGACTCCTTCCCTGTGCCAGGTCAGTGAGGAAAGGCTGGAACACACAGCTGGGAGAAGGCGTGGGAGATGATCTGTGACAAAGGGCCATCTCCCCATTCATTGAGGACGTTCTCGAGAGCGTTGTGTGTGGAGAGGAGGATGTGGGCAGGAGGGAGAGCGCTTCTGCCTGTGAGTCTGTGAAACCATCACAAAAGGATGCCAACCCCATCTGCAGCCTTCCTACAAGAACACAGAAGGCCTCAGTTCAAACGTATGTGTTCCCCTCCATTTAGCAGGGAGCTTATAAAACTTAACTATAAAACGTGATTCCGAAGCCCTTGCTGTGCAGCTGACAGCAAGGACCACAGACCGAAGGCCTACCTGGGTCAGTGACAGGCTGAAGCAAAATCATCCGCATAAGGGACTCCAGCCCACCAAGGGCAGGCCACCCTCAGGTCACCGGGGCTGGGTCAGCAGTACCCACAGAGGCCTCCAGGCTGCAGCCTAGATACTTAGAGGTTGTAAATCAAGTGACAAGTCATTAAATAATATCTCACCTTGACTAAACCAAATGCACAGTAACTACTAGAAACTAAGGGTGTGAAACAGGGCAGTGAGTGGTCATTCCAAGTAAGCCTGTGTGAGTTGTAAGAAATTCTCCCATGGCTCTGTATTGTCTACTCTGTCCATCCAGCATTTCCCCGAGCCCCTACAATGTCAGGCTAAGGCTTCCTAAGCTGCTGAGGAGGCAGACAGGAAAACTATCCCAGTAGCTCAACATGGGAGACGGGTGTGAGCCCAAAGAACCAGCGCTCACCCCACAGCTGCCCCCCATCGCACTCCTGAAAATCACAAGGCTGGTGCTGGTTTTTTTTGGATATGAGCATCACCTCCATGAATCCCGGTGTCCCAAGACAGTGATTCTCAAAGGTGGCCCCCAGGCAGCAGCAGTGGCATCACTTGGACTTGTAAGAAATGCAGATTCTCAGCCCCATCTTGGGCTTGCTGCATCAGATACCCTGGGGGTGGGACCAGCGGTCCCTGTTTTTCCCAGGCCCTCCAGCTCACGTTGGTACCTGATGCAGTTTGAAAAAAGCTGGACATCTTGGCCGTGGCCACACATTCAAATCACCTGGAAGCTCTTAGACACTATGACTGCTCAGACTCTACCCCAGACTCCAGGATCTCTGGGGGTGGAACCTGGCCCCCAGACTCTTTAAAGCTCCCCAGGTGAATGGAGTGAAACACGCCTCAGCAGATGACAGGCGCTGACTACAACCAGTCTTCTGTGCAGGTCAGTCAGCATGGCCTCCAGCTCCTCCACAATCCTCTTCACACCGGGGCATTCCGAAGGCGCTCTTGCATGCCATTTCTATCTCCAAGGTTCCTCTTCCAAATGTGGCTTTGCCTAGACAAGTGGCAGCACCTACTTTGGCAACTAACACTTGCAGAGGTGACTCAGGAAGGAGCAGTCAGGGATGCCAAGACTGCCAACTTAATGCTTGTTGAGCAGCGATTCCTGGTCCATTATATGGAGGAAGAGAGGAAGATGGGGGTCACCTACCGAGGGGTTTGTGCTGAGAATGTCCACTGAGATGTTTGGAACTCTCTGGGTATGGTTAACTCAGGCACTATTGGATTCCATTTTGTCATCTTAGTCTCCTACTTCTGAACTGAGTTAAATCGTATATTACATTAATAATTTATATATATTTGTTCCAATTTTATAATTATGAATTATTATATCTAACTAACATGTTATATAATTATAAATTATTGCTTGTAGTTACATATATTTTAATGAGCAAGTGCATGGCAAATGTAATAATCAGAATAATTACTGTCTGTTGAGTGCTTACTATGTGTTAGGCTTTGTGTAAGCATTTTACATATATTATCTCAATAAGCTTCACAACAGCCCAACGCACATGTGTCACTGTGGTAACCCCCCTTCCAGATGAGGACACTGAGGGTAGGAATGTGAAGTAACTTGCCCAACATCCCCTGCACAGAAAATGCCAGTGTCAAAGTTGGAACCCAAGTCCGTCATCAAAGATTATGCTTTTAGTTTCTGCTGGCTCACAGTAAATAGTGGCATGAAATACCTTACTACTGTTAAAGGGCTGGGGTGTGGCTCAGTGGCAGAGTGCTCGCCTAGCATGTGTGAGGCACTAGATTCGATTCTCAGCACCACATATAAATAAAGAAAAAATAAAGGACAATCAACAACTAAAAAAATATTTTAAAAAAATACTGTTAATCTGGGCACAGTGGCGCACACCTGTAATCCCAGCACTGTGGGAGGCTGAGACAGGAGAATCACGAGTTCAAAGCCAACCTCAGCAATGGGAAGGCGCTAAGCAACTCAGTAAGACTCTCTCTCTAAATAAAACACAAAATAGGGCTGAGGATGTGGCTCAGTGGTTGAATACCCCTGAGTTCAATCCCCAGTACCAAATAATAATAATAATAATAATAATAATAATAATACTGTTAAAATTATATAATATGAAGATAGTATAGTATAATATGTAAGTATGCTACTGGGTGGTGTTTTATTTGTACAAAAAATTTACACAATAACAACATAGAGTTGTATAAAATGTGAACTCAATATGAAACAGTGTTATCACGTACAGATACTAATATAGTGTCAGTTATATTTAATTTGTATCCATAGCTAATAATGTTATTTCAAAAGACCATTCCTAAATGTTGCATTGAGAATTTGTGGCTGCTTTGAAAAACTGGCCACAGGCTGAGGATGTGGCTCAGCGGTAGAGCCCTTGCCTAGCATGTACAAGGCCCTGGGCTCCATCTCCAGCACTGAAAAAAAAAGTCCTCCAGTGGGCCTTGGGTGGGTTGCCATGGGCCGCCCAGGTGGTGGTGGTGGTGGCATAATCATGTGTCCTCTGCTAATGGCCAAAACGAAACCCTTATCAGAATGGCACCTAGGGCCTGGAGCCACAGCTTTTATCTCTGAGGAGGTGGTATGCCTGATCAAGAGGTGAGGAGGCCCGAAGCAGCCTGCCAGAATACTATAAAGTTCTTGGGATCAGACAGCCAACATCTGACAGTTCTCTTCTCACACAGATAGAGTGAAAAAATGTCACATTTTCTTTTCACTTCATGCAGATGAGCAAATCTAAGAAGCGAATGTCTGCAGGTGAGCATACTGGAGCTAGAGGGCTGTAACAGTGGCTGGGTCTGCAGTGATTCAAGGGTCTTCAAAGTAAAAGGAAGCAGTCTATGGGCTGGGGGTGTGCTCAAGAATGAAACTATTTTAACCAGCAGAGAGCCGCAAATGGAAGATTCAGAGGACGGTTTGGTGGGGCAGGGAGGTAGGAGGTGGCCTGGGGAAGGGGCACCTGAATAGATATAGGGCACTGGTGACTTTCTTCTTTAGTTGGGTGATGGCTTCTTGGGAAAAAAAAAATTGATATCAAATTCACTGACCATATACTTTTTTAAAGTGTGTAATTCAATGGATTTTAGCATATTCTCGGTTGTGTGACCAACATCACAATCCACTTGTATAGGATTTTCATCCTCCAAAAAAGAAACCCCAGACCCATTACCAGTCACTCCCCATTTCCCCCAAACCACCAGCCATAGACAATCACTTTTATTTTCACTATGGATTCACCTAATCTGGATATTTTATATAAATGGATTCATACAGTAGTGGGTGGGGACTAGCTTCTTTCACTTAGTATAATCTCATTAACATGTATTTTCAAGATTCATCCATGCTGCAGCATGTATCTGTAGTTCATTCCTTTTTATGGCAGAATAATGTCCCATTATATGGATAGGCCACCTCTGATTTACTCATTTGTCAGTTGATAGACATTTGGGTTGTTTCTACTTCACAACATTATGATAATGCTGCTATGAATATGAATATTCGTGTCCAAATTTTTGTGTGAACATATACTTTCATTTCTCTCAGGCACATTCCAGGAGAGAGATTCCTAAGTCCCACGGGGGCTCCATGTTTCATCTGGGGAACATCCAGACTCTCTTCCACACCAGCCATGCCGTGTTACACTCTTAGCAGAAGCACATCAGAGTTCTCATTTCTCCTCGTGCCTGCCAGCACCTGTCTTCCCGATTTTAGCCATCCTGGTAGATATGAAGTGGCATCTCACTGTGGTTTTAATTTGCATTTCCCTAGTGGCTAATGACAGTGAGCATCTTTCCGTGTGCTTCCTGACCATTCATATATCTTTTTGAAGAAATGTCTATTCAGATCATCTGCCCACTTTCTCATTGGTTTTGTTCAATTTTTTTTATTGTGTTAGAAGAGTTCTTGGTATTTACTGTCTACAAGTCCCTTGTTGGGTATCTGATCTACACGTATTTCTCCCTTTCTGTGGATTGTCATTTTGTTTTCTTGATGGCGTCCTTGGAAGCACAAATGTCTTTATTTTTGGCGGAGTTCAGTTTTCTTTCCGTTTTGCTTTGGTGGTTTGGTGCTTTGGTGTCCTATCTAAGAATGTTGACTAAACCAAAGATTCACCCTGATGTTTTCTGTAGGAGTTTTATGGTTTTGGCTTATACATCTAGACCGGACGCATTTGGGGTTCGTTTTTGTGTGTGGTCATCCTGTTGTGTCAGCACCATTTGTAGAAAAGACTGTTTTCACCTGCTGAATGGACATGCTGCCCTTGTCAAAATCAATTGATAACGAGGGTGAACGTTTATTGCTGGACTCCTAATTCCATTTCATTGAACTACATGTCTGTATATCATGCCATGTCTTAATTTCTGGAGCTTTGTCATAAGTTTTGAAATTGGGAAGTAGGAGTCCTCAACTTTGTTCTTTTTCAAGATTGTTTTTGACTATACTTGGTACCTTGCAATTCAAATTTTAGGCTCACCTTGCCAATTTCTAGGGTGGTGGTGGGGAAGCCAGCTGGCATTTGGATAGGGATTCTGTTGAATGCATAAATCAGTTTGTACGGTCTTGTCATCTTAGCGGTATTAAGTCTTCTGAGCCCTGAATACAGAATGTCTTTCCACTTTTATAGGTTTTCTTTAACTTCTTTCAATGATATTCTGTAGTTTTTCAGAGCATAAGTGTCATGTTTCTGTTGTTAAATTTATTCCTAATTTATTTATTTCTAATAGCATCTTTTGGATGCTATTAGAAATGGTATTGTTTTCTTCTTCCCATTTTTGTGGTGTTCATTGCTAGCATGTACAGAAACACAATTGATTTTCACAAATTGATCTCATTCCCTGTAACCTTGCTGAACTTACTTAACAGTTCTGGTAGATTCTAGTGGGTTCCTTAGAATTTTTTTATATACAAAATCATGTCAGCTGCATAGAAATAGCTTTACTTTTTCCTTTCAAATCTGAATACTTTTTTCTCTCCCCTGCCCCAGGGTAATTTCCCTGGCTAGAACCTTCAGTAAAGTGTTGAATAGAAGTGATGAGAGCAGATATCTTTCTCTTGTCCTGGCCTGGGGGAAAGTGTTCAGTCTTCCATCATTTTAACTGTGAGGTTTTCACACATGCACATTACCAGCCGAGGAATTGTCCTGTGCCTTGTGTGACAAGTGTTTTTATGATGTATTAGATTTTTGTCAAATGCTTTTTCCTGCACCTAATGAGATAATCATATGATTTTTTGTCCTTTATTCATATTAATAATCACGTATAACATTACTTTGAGGTTCATATGTTAAACCAACTTTGCATTCTTGGTATAAATTTCACATGGTCTTAGTGCATAATTGTTTTTTTGTTTTTTGGGGTTTTTTTGGTACTGGAGATTGAACTCAGAGGCACTCAACCACTGAGCCACATCCCCAGCCTATTTTGTGTTTTATGTAGAGACAGGTTCTCACTGAGTTGCTTAGCGCCTCACTGTTGCTGAGGCTGGCTTTGAACTTGCGATTCTCCTGTCTCAGCTTCCCTAAGTGCTGGGATTACAGGCTTGCACCACTGCGCCCAGCTGCATAATTGTTTTAATATGTTGCTGGGTTCCATTTGTATTCTATTGAGAATGTTTGCATCTAAAATCATAAGAAATTTTGGTCTATGGTTTTCTTTTTTTGTGATATATTTGTCTATGTTTGGTTTCAGGGTAATACTGTCCATTATGGAATGAATTAGAAAGTAGTCGCTTTTTTGTTTCATGAGAGTTCATAGAAAGGTTAGTATTCTTCTATAATATTTGGTGGAATTCACCAGCAAAGCTATCCGGCCCTTGACTTTTCTTTGTGGAAAATTCAAAAATTAATTCAGTCTCTTGCTATAGGTCTATTCAACAATTCTGTTTCCTCTTGAGTAAGTTTTGGTCATTTGTATCTTTCTAGGCCTTTATTCATTTCATCTCTAATTTGATGACACCCAGTTGTCCATCCTATTCCCTTAGGCTCATTTTTATTTCTGTAGAGTCAGTAATGATGTCACCTCCTTCATTCCTGATATTACTAATTTGAGTCTTTTCTCTTTTTTTTTTCTTGGTTAATCTAGCTTAATATTTGTCAGTTTTATTGACCTTTTTATGACTAACAGCTTTGTAAGTGTTTGTTCTAAAAATCACACCACATAAGTTATACATACGTTACATATAATCTCTTGTATATATAAAATATTGCAGAGTAAGTTCATAAAAGCAACAAAATGGGGAATTGTGGAGCAATTAATTGTCTCAAGAAGTTTACTAGGGACAGGGGTCTTAATATTTGAGCTCTCCACTAAATTCTTGGCTTTTTCAATTGAACTCATTTCCAAATTATTGAGGATTCTAACTTTAAAATAAAACTAATATCTGCTTCACAAGGCAAGGAAGTATAGTTGATACAGTGTGAGATCCTTAGCTGAAAGGAATAAAAGAGTGTTCGTGCCAGCACTTGCAGTGTTAACAAACTTTACACAGTGCTAGGGCAGCTCTAACAGAGTACCACAAACTGGGTGGCTTAAAACAACAGACATTTGAATTAATTAATTCTGGTGCTGAGCATTGAACCTAGGGCCTAGTGCCTGCTAAGACAACAGAAATTTATTATTTTCTCAGAATCGCAAATCAAGGTTTCAGCAGAGCCACATGCTTTCCTATGAAACCCTTAGGGGACAATCCTTCTTTGCCCTTTCTATTTTCTGGTGATTGCCTGAAGCCCTTGAAATTGCCTGGTTTGAAGTTTTACCAGTCTAATCTCTGCTTCACATGACCACCCTGTGTGTCTCTTGCCTACTCGGGTGTGACCTCATCTTTGTGTGTGTCTGTGTCTGTGTCTGTGTGTTGGGGGAGGGGGTTCCTACCACTGAGCTACATACATCCTCAGGCCTTTGTATTTTTTATTTTAGAACAGGGTCTCACTTAGTTGCGCGGACTGGCTACCAATTTATGATCCTCTTGTCTCAAACTCCCAAGTAGCTGGGATTGCATGCATGTGCCACAGTGTCTGACTGACCTCATCTTAACGAATTACATCTGCAAAACCCCTATTTCCAATAAGGTCCTGAAGGTTAGGACTTCAACATATCTTTCTTGTGGGGACACAATTTTACCCCTAACAGACTTGTTCTAAGTCAACTCTGAACATCTATCTGTTCTTCATCTGTCTGTTCATCTCCAATTTTTAGAAGTATAATAACAAAGTGTCTTTCTAGTTTACCATGATCTTTTTTTTTTTTCTCTTAAATCTCTTCCCTAGATTGATGACATGTTCAATGAAATCAAATTTAGTGAATATGTGGACACTGGAGAGCTAATTGACAAGATCAACCTACCAGATTTCTTCAAAGTTTACCTTAATCACAGGCCACCTTTTGGTAACACCATGAATGGTATCCAGGAGAGCTTTAAAGTTCTTGGTTATATCAATTCCAAAGGAGAAAAGGCTATTCAGAGAAAAGATTTCCTGAAACTGCTCCTAACTAAAGGTAGACACATGAAGGGGGTCTCTGGTAACATCCTTGGGTCGTTCCTAGTAGGGAGAACCAGGCTACGGAGACAGATCCCCTGGGATCTCCATCCATCATGAAAGAACAGTAACTTGAGAACATTTCAACCGTGAGGAATGCTACCGCGGTCCTCTATATCCTGCAAGTGTGGGATAAGGGGAGGGATCTTGACCTAGAAACCAGGAAAACGGGGTTCATGTCCCAGCCTCCAGAAATTGCCGATTTCATCATCCTCATTTGTAAAATCAGGATACAAATGCCAGCTTATCAGTCTCACAGGGCTAGCATCAGATTGGGTTGCATTCATGAAATAAAACTGCACCAAATAAGCTTTTATTTTTACCTGCTATTTTCCATATTATTTGATGTGGTGGGGGGGTCCGGTCAGCTTCCTCTCAGAGGGTGGGGAGGTTCCTCTGAGTCTTGATTGGGTGGTTCTGGTGTAAGGGGACTTGAAGATCGAGCTGGACAGTCTGTCAGCAAGTTGCCTTATTTCCCTCTACAAGCCCCAACATATTCTCCCTGATTGGGGTACACTTTTCACATCATGTAAGAAGGTAATGTGACAGTACACGCGACTCTCCAGGGGGTTTTTGTGTCTAAAGAAAAGGGAGCCGGGCGCGGGGGTGCACGCCTGTCATCCCAGCACTTAGGGAGGCTGAGACAGGAGGATCGCGAGTTCAAAGCCAGCCTCAGCAACGGCGAGGTGCTAAGCAACTCAGTGAGACCCTGTCTCTACATAAAACACAAAATAGGGCTGGGGATGTGGCTCAGTGGTCGAGTGCCCCTGAGTTCAATCCCTGGTACCAAAAAAAAAAAAAAAAAAAAAGAAAGAAAGAAAAGAAAAGAAAAGGGAATAACAGAATAATTGAACACCGTAAATAGTGAAAGCTAATATCTTGGATTGATGATCCCAAACTCTGACTTAGTGCTTAGCCCCAGAGCTGAACAGCCTCATGTCACTCTTTGATGCCCAGGCGAGCACATGACAGAAGAGGAGATGCATGACTGCTTTGCCACACTGTTTGGCCTGAATCCTGAGGGGTGGAAATCGGAGCCCGCGGCCTCCTCCGTCAAAGGTACTGGGGCCGGCTCTGTCTGGGTGTGTAGCCGTGGCTAATTTGTTGTAGACTTAAGTGCGTTTATCTCTCCTGATTGGCGCAAGCTACTCTCCTGTGCACTCAACAAAGTCGGCCTGCTGGGAATCCCACATGAATAAGTTATGAAAAGCCATGAGCAGGAGCTCTGGCTTGTCCTTTTGTGTCTTCTGGCCTTGCTCTTCCCTCTATTCCACTGACCTGTTCTTCATCTTTCTGCCTTAAGTTGGTAAACACCAGCCACTCGTAGAAGGTGCAATGCAGCAGCTGCCTCAGAACAAGAGTACATACAGGGCCGGGCATGGTGACGCATG
>PVHX01011545.1:16230-63740 GCA_004024805.1 Geosciurus inauris
AAAAAAAAAAAAAAAAAAAAAAGCCAGCCTCAGCACGGTGAGGCCCTAAGCAACTCAGTGAGACCCTGTCTCTACATGAAACACAAAATAGGGCTGGAGATGTGGCTCAGTGGTCAAGTGCCCCTGAGTTCGATCCCTAGTACCAAAAAAAAAAAGAGTACATGCAGGGAGACACAGATAAGGACAGACAGCAGCTTGGTGGCAGCACAAGCCCAGCTGCAAGCTATGAGAACATTAAAGTTCTTCAAGATCATCCCACGCTGGGGGTGTAGCGCCATGGTGGAGCCCTTGCCTAGTATTATTACCTAGCATACTTGGTCCTGGTCCCCCCAGCACTACAGAAAATAAATTAACAAATAAATAAATAAATAAATAGGATCCTCCTCCTTGGCCTTTCCCGCTATCACCTAAGGATACCCCACCTTCTCCTTTTAGTCCACTAGCCTGAAGCCAGGCTCCAGAGGAACCAATCCAAACAGCCCTTCTGGGCCTGCTTGGGCTGGAATGTCTGCACCAACACGCCCCAGTGGTCAGAGCTGCTATGTACTGAGACTGTCAGGGGCAAAGGTCCCTGCCTGTTTCCCTAATCCCACTCTTCCTTTTATTGTCCATTCTCAGCATCTAATTTAACGAAGTTCCTAAGCTCAGAAAACTCTGGAATCTGGTACCTCATGGCTACCTATTCCTTTGTGTACTTTGGATCTCAGAACATGGCTTTCCCAGTGGGTAGATATTTACCTTGTGCTTCTAGGATCTTGATGGTCAAGGGTTTCCAGCAAGGTTTGCAGAGATTTGGGTAAAGGAGGGATTTGAACTGGTTTCCACCCAGGGCTTTTCAAAGGGTCAAAGACAAACCACAGCACAGAGCACCTCTTGCTCTTGTTTGGTGTCTTCCCTTGTGTTTTTGGAAAGTCCCCTGCGTTAGAAGCCTTGTCACTGGAAGGCATTTGGTTTTCTCTTCTTGTTTGGCTAGGCTCAGAAATTTGCCTTGAAGAAGAACTTCCAGATGAAATCACTGCAGAAATATTCGCGACTGAAATTCTTGGCTTACGCGTCGCAGATGATTCCGAATGATGCGGTCAGTGAAGCTGTGAGGACTGTTAGAAGCACAAAGGACCCGTGCATGTGTTTTCCAGGAAGCATTACTTTCTCTGCGTCTGTTTCTGTACCCGCACTGTAATCTTCAGAACATTTAGACATTAAAAGAAAATTTCTGTTAAGCTTTGGAATTCGCCAAGTTGGACATTCCACTGTTTCTGAAACAAAAGTGGGTGGAGGCTAGAACAGCCCTGGCAGCTGGATGTAAATGGCAGCTGGACACCCGGGACTGTCTTCATGCCTCATCTAAGGCAGTGCTTCCTGGAGGGGGTTTGCACAGGACAGGTGGGTCTTAGCCTTCCTGTTGGCACGAGTGGCCCAGGGAAATGAGAGTCAGTGGCCTTATTCCCTTCCCCTGGAGAGCCACCTGGGCCCTTGGCCTGATGTGACCCAGCATAGATTAGCTCTGCCTGTTGTGAAGCTGGGGAGGGGGCCCTGGGTGCTCTGGGCTCCTGAGAGTCACCGACTGGCTTTTTCTTAGCAAAACATCCAAGCAGTTGTGCGTGGCTGTTATGATGAGCACCACTGGCCAAGCTTAACGCAGGTGGTGATGGCCAGAGGGAGTACAGAAGCAGCCGGAACCCTGTGTGCTGCACCTGGGCCAGAGCCACGCAGCCCCACCTCCTGCGGGTCAGCGCCTTCCGTTGTGCCACGTACTAACCAGCATGGTCGCGGCTGCTTCACCGCGTCACATTCTGCTTGGCTTCGGAACACACAGTGGGCAAAAGCAGGGGCCAGCTCCCCAGCTCCAAGGACACTTAGGGGACGTTATCACTAAGTTTATAGTGGTATTTTGGCGTCGAAAATAGCACAGCATCACAGTGTGAGCAGATGAAGGTTAGGGTCTGATTTAGAACTTTGTCATCATTTCTGAGGTCCTGCTCTGGCAAGCGTGTCCAGTGTTTGTATCCAGTATGCACAGTCCAGCACACCAACACCCCACCTGGGTGTTCCCCAGAGAAGCCAGCATCTAGATAAAGTGCCACTCTCCTAAGGAGTAGTCCTCACCAGAGAAACCCGGCAGCAGCAGCCACATCCTGCATTGAGCCTTCCCACTGCCTCATGTCCAGTTGGAAGTTTGGCATGGTGAGAGTCTTTGGAACACCCTGGAACATGGAACGGAAGGAACCATCTGCCCCAAACCAGGCTGTGTCACGGCGACCTTGGGGCAGATGGTGCGAGCCAAGGTTTTGCAGGCGCCCGCTTGTTGGAGCATGTCACCAGGGCTCTGCAACCTAGTTTACATTTTGTTCTTTAAAAAAGCACAAAAAGAAAAACAAGCTTTATGCATCAATTTTGCAGCTGCTAAGGGCTTAGGAGATGTATTACCAAGCCAGTTAAAAAGTTTCCGGGGACATTTTAGGGAACAAAAAAAAACTAGAATGACTTGTTTCTCTTCAAAAAATAACTCAGAATTGGACACAGCCTGGACACCAATCAGTGGCTTCTTTCATTAAATCTGGTGCCCTTCAATTTTGATCTTATCAACTATGTATATTGGAACAGTTGTCTTGAGCAGAGCTGCCCAGGACCAGCTGCACCCAGTAGAATTGGAACCACGTGGCTGAGATGTTCTTTCTCGGCTGATCCAGCCAGAGTGGAGGGAGGCAAAATCCTGGTTATGGATGTTCATCCAGGTAGGCCAAAATAGCTGCAGACTGTAGAGTGGGTGTCAGTGGCGTCCCCAACCCACTTCTAGCTCAGCCTGGCCAGGGCCCTTCCCCCTCTTTCCACAGGGCCTTTGGTTTTATTGTCCGTTGACTTATTTGACAGAGGTGGAGTCAGACAGTGTGCGCCTTTCAGACCCATGCATTTCCCACCCAGGGCAGGCCCAGCCTCAGAGAAGAGGTTGGGCACCAGCACCCTGGCCCAAGGAAGGGGATGGGCGGCACAGATTGCTGAGTCTCCAACAACAGGAACGGCAGAGCTGTGACAACAGAAGGGGACAAAGAAGAGACAGAAGACAGTGTCACTGAGCTTGTGCATCAAGACTTAGGGACAAACCACTAACACCACCAAAAAGCACGTAATGATGTTTTATAAAGTGACCACTGTTGACAGCGGGGCCTCTGAGTAGCAGTTACTTGTAGGTCAGGAACACAGGGACTAGCCATGGCCTTCCAGAAGTGAGAGCCTCCCTCAGCCGCAGCCCTCTCCCCCAGACCCCAGGCCCTTCTGGAGTGTGGCAACTGTGGAACTTGCAGTGTCTGTGCTGGGAGCCTGAGGACTTGGCTGGGCCCCCGTTCTGTGTCTGCTGTTCACGGCTCCCTGTGTGCCTTTGGTGTGGCTGAGCCCTTGAACTTCAGTTTCCTCCTGAACAACTCCTGGGTGGTTGTGAGGATTAAAAGAGACATTGCAAATAAAGTGATACTGGCACGGGGTAGTGCTCCAAATCTGACAGCAGCTATTCTTATCACAGGCAGAGACTGTTCTGGAGAGCTGGGAAGACATTTGGAGAGAATTAACCTCTCCCAGTTCCTCGGTCTGAGCACTGCTTCGCACCTGCTCAAACCAGGGTCTCTCCTACTTTTGACCATGGGCCCTTAGTAAGCTTCTGTGGAATAATTGCATGAGTGAACTTGAAACTTCAGTGCTCTTTTAATAGCTGACTTAGCTTTTGAATCAAAGTGAATGCTAGGTCCTCACAGGGCCCCCTGTGTCAGGATTGGCAAGCTCTCTCGAAGGGACCTAAGAATAAATATTGAGGCTTCTTTGGGCCAAATGGTCTGTGTTGCAACTCCCCAGTCAGTTGTGGCACAAATGCAGTTGTGGCACAAATGTCACTTAGACACAGTAACAGGAAAGAATGACCATGGCTGCTTTCCTATCTGCTTTATTTATGGTCACTGAAATTTAGATTTCATGATGATTTCCATGTGTCATGACATATGCTTCTTTGGATTTTTTAAAGTTTTTTTTTAAAATATTTTTATCAGTTGTTGATAGATCTTAATTTTATTTATGTATATGTGGTGCTGAGGATCGAACCCAGTGTCTCACATATGCTAGGCGAGCACTCTACAACTGAGCCACAACCCCAGCTCCTTTTTAAAGGTTTTTTGTGTGTTTGTTTTTCTTTTGCAGTATTGGGGCACTCTGTCACTGAGCTACATCCTCAGGACCCCCCCACATTTTTTTTTGTTACTTTGAGACAAGAGCTTGCTGAGTTGCTGAGGCTGGCCTCAAAGTTGTGATCCTCTTGCTTCAGCCTCCTAAGTTGCTGGAATTACAGGTATACACCACCATAACCAGCTAGTTTTTTCAATCACTTTTTAAAATATGAAAGCCATTCTTAGCTTGAGGGCCACATAAAACTAGACCACAGCCCAAATATGTCCCAAAGGCTATAATTTACCCACCCCGGCCGTCTAACAGATTTTTACAAATACAACAAATTTGTGTAAAATATCTGGCCTCTACTCTTCAAAAAGTGTCAAGGTTATAACAAAGATGGAAAAGACTGAGAAACTGTAAAGAAGACATGATGGCTAAAGGTGATGTGGGAACCCAGATCTGCTCCTGATCAGAGAGTGGAAGTCCACGAGCAAAACCAGTGGGATGCAGATCAGGTCTGCACCAGCGTGCATCTTGGTATTAGAAAACGCACCATGTTTCTGTAAGACGTTCACCTTAGGGGTGTTGGCAGACAGTCTGTGGGAACTCTGTGTTATCTTTACACTTTTCTGTAAATCTAAATGTCCTGCACAGCTGGGTACAGTGGCACACACTTGTAATCTCAGGAGACTGAGGCAGGAGGATCGCAACTTCCAGGCCAGCATGGCAACTCTGCAACACCCTGTCTCAAAAACTAAAGGAAATAGCGAGGCACAGGGGCGCACGCCTGTAATCCCAGCACTTAGGGAGGCTGAGACAGGAGAATCAAGAGTTCAAAGCCAGGCTCAGCAATGGTGAGGTGCTAAGCAACTCAGTGAGACCCTGTCTCTACATAAAACACAAAATAGGGCTGGGGATGTGGCTCAGTGGTTGAATGCCCCTGAGTTCAATCCCCGGTACCAAAATAAAATAAAAGAACTGGGGGGCTGGGGATATAGCTCAGTTGGTAGAGTGTTTGCCTTGCATGCACAAGGCCCTGGGTTCAATCCCCAGTAGCACAAAAAATAAACACATAACTGGGGAAGTAGCTCCGTGGTAGAGTGCTCCTGGATTCAATTCCCAGCATATAGAAATAAATAAAGTAAAATAAAATGATTCCAAAACAAAAAGGGGTCTAACTCGGTCCCCCTGAATCTGCTCCATGCTCTGCCTGTGCAAACGCTCCAGAAGGAGCTGATTCCGCTGCTCTCCTTTGCTGCCTGTTCCGCACACACCTGGCCTCTGTGGGCTTCAAGGTGATGCAAATCGAAAGGGTCCCCTTCTGAACATGTGTCCTTAGGCTGAACTAGCCTGGTGTTTTCTGCTTGAGCATGTCCTTTAGGGATTCAGCCTGCAGTTCCCTAAGGCAGCTGTTTCACAATTGACTGTCATAAACAGACACAGGGCCCTGGGAATCGAGGGCATGTTGCCACCTACTCAATGTCATGTAACCACCCTCCACTAGCTTAGCTGAGAGGAATGGGAAGGGAAAGAGGAAGGATGGAAAGGAAGGAGGAAGGAGAAAAGGAAAGAAAAGGAAAAAAGAGGGGCTGGGGTTGTGGCGCAGTGGTAGCGTGCTCGCCTAGCATGCGTGAGGCACTGGGTTCGATCCTCAGCACCACAGAAAAATAAAATAAAGATATCCTGTTCACCTACAACTAAGAAAATAAAAAAAAAAATTAAAAAAAAAAGAAAAGGAAAAAAGAGAAGAGAGAGAAAATACAGAGAGGCTGGGGGCACGGCATGTGTGCTTAGCATGTGTGAGGCCCTCGGTTCAAACCCAGCACCCAAAGCAAAAAGACCTGTGGACACGGCGTCTTCAATGTGACCTTGAGCCTGGTGCCCACTAATGGGTGCTCCCTGAGTAGGGGGCCATCCAAGACAGCACTTGCGTTCACTGTTTCTCGATGCCCAGGTGAGAAGCTTTAGGCCCAGGAAGATAATTGTCCAGCAGGGGCTCTCACTCGGTGGGAGAGTGCCTGCCCAGCACATACAAAGCCCTAGTTCCAACCCAGCGCCACAGAAAAAAAAAATTTTTTTGAAAAAAGTTAAGACCACTGTCCACCAGTGACATTATTGTCCTTGAGAGTTTGGGATTGGTGGTGCCAAGAGATGGTAATGGGGAATTCCAGTGCTCACGTCTCCCGACAGGAAAGAGTCCAACCCCTCTCTCCCTTCTTCTCATGGATTCTACTTGCATAGTTTGGAAGCCACAAAACACATCCATGTAAACATGGTATTTGCATTTGTGTATTCTTACACTTTTAAGCAAGTTGGGGGTGTTTTCCTAGGTGGGGGACTGCACGGGCTCCGGATGAACAGGTCGTACAGCATGGAGGTGCCTGTCACCCCAGCCTGTGGCCCAGTGTGTTTGCCCTGGGCCCCCAGGTCCCAGGCCAGGCTCTGGAGTTGAGCATACGTCAGATGCCAGCGCTATGCCCAGAGAGGGTGGGGAGAGGGGCACACGTCCTGCTCAGGCACAGTCATTGGCCCCGCTCATTTCTTCATCTATCATCCAAGAAAGACTGCCTTCAGTCATGGTCCCCTCGTGAGCTGGACACCGGCTCACCGCTGCTGTGTGCGCAGAGCTGGCCAGCTCTTAGGGAGCCCATGTTAATCACAGAAACTTCTCCTCACACGGGAGGTCCCGTAGGCTCCAGAGGCGGCCTGCGGGGCCTGCAGTGACCTCCCATCCCTCTGCTCCCCTCATCACCACCACTGTTTTTCTTCCCCACAAGTCTGAATGTTTTCATGGATGAAACGGGCAACAAGGAAGGAGGCAGCCAAGTTCTCTGAGAGGAAGGGCCATGTAGGCAAGAGCCTCAATGTGGGACAGGCTGTCACTCGGAGGATCCCAGGGAAAATGCCAAGTAAGTCATAGGTAGTGCCAGCCCTGGTCTGGTGTGTGCTTCCAGTGTGCATAAGTGTCCCCCAAACGCTGCTGTGTGAATGCAGGAATGTCCAGAGGCAAAATGATTAGATTATGAAGGCTGCAACCTATTTGGTCCATTCTAGTTTGAAAGAACTGACGGGGTGGTAACTGCAGGCAGGTGGGGCGTGGCTGGGAGAGGTGGGCCCGGGATGTGCCCTGGAAGGTGCCTCTTTCCTACGCCTCCTCCCTCTTTCCCCCTCTGCTTTCCTGGCTGCCTTGAATGGAGCAGCTTTCCTCTATCACCCTGCCGCTGTGATGTTGTTCTGCCTCACCTTGGGCCCAGAGCAATGGTGTTGTCCCACCATGGACTAAACCTCAGGAACCAGGAGTCAGAATAAACTTTTCCTCTTCTAAAAGTTGTTCTTGTCAGATATTTTGGTCACAGTGACGAAAAACTGACTAACACACTGGCCAAAGGTAAACAAGCTCACAGTGTGTTTCCGTGCATGTGCCTGATGTCCTTGAGGTAACATCTTTCCATCCCTGGGATTCCAGCTATACGTGAGGTGGGAGTGCTAGGACCAAACAAACTTAGTACTTATCTATGCTAAACACATGCTCTATCACCGAGCTATGCCCCCAGCCACACATTTTTCGAAAATGAAATCACCCGCAGTTTTCTCAGCGGTCTTCTTGTCCCTTCGAGCACAATCATATTTAGATGTGTATGAGGTTAGTCACTGGTGATTGCCAGGTGCAGCTGCAACAGACGCCTGCAGCTTACCCTTCCTCCAGGTCCTGTTGGTCAACTCTATCTCTTTGACTCTGCTAGGAGAAATGACAAAATGACAATAACTTGTGGCCTTCAGATACCCTGACAGTGACTGAGCGTCAGCCATGTGTGCTGCTTGGTATGCTGAATCCTGAGCTGCAATGTGACAGAGCATGGTCCTCACTTTGGAAGGTTACATTGTAGAGAGGGGAGCAGGCCTGTCCATCATCACTATGGTATCTTGCAACATGATACAGGGGCAGAGCTGGTGGGGTAGGGAAGAGGAGAAGATCACAGAAAGGACAGGAGAAATTTCAGAAATGAAGGAGTGAGGATCGGAGGTAATAAGAGACATTGGAGAAATCTCAAGGCAATCTGAGGGGTGCCCAAGGGCAGTGCCTGAGCAGCAATTCAAAGGAGGCCGTGGTCATGTTATGGATGTCCTGAAGAGCTAAATCAAGGAGAGTAAACGGATTCAAGTGAAGGGAGAGATGAGGATCAAATTTGCATCTTAGAGGTAAAGGGCTATGTGATGGGCTTGTGGGGGCTGGTGGGGAAAGGGAGGAATAGTGGAGAACCTATTGTGTAGTTCAGGGGAAAGCAAAAGATTGCAGCAGAAGTAGCTCGGGGATGAGTAAGACTAAGATGAAGGGGCAGCCGGGAGCGGTGACTCAAGCCTGTAATCCCAGCACTTAGGGAGGCTGAGACAGGAGAATCGCGAGTTCAAAACCAGCCTCAGCAACGGTGAGGCACTAAGCAACTTAGTGAGACCCTGTCTCTACATAAAACACAAAATAGGGCTGGGGATGTGGCTCAGTCAGTGGTCGAGTGCCCCTGAGTTCAATCCCCAGTACCAAAAAAAAAAAAAAGATGAAGGGGCAGCTTGAATGCAATATTGATCATAATCTTTGGTTGGCAGTAATAGAAGTTGGCTCTGATTAGTTCAAGTGGAAAGGGGCTTTACTTGAAGACTCTCAGGTAGCTTAGAGATTCAGTGGAGAGACTAAAGAGCAAGCTCTGAAAATGGGCAGGAAGCAAAGAAGCCTGAGGTGGCAATGGTACCCCTCCATATGCACTCAACCCTTCAATCCCCCTATGCTCCCCAGTGGAGAGTCACTTATGTATGGCTCCTACATTCCCTCAAAAATGAAAATGAAAGTCAAAACCACTTCACCTCCACTAGAATGACTAAATAAAAAAGATTGACAATAATAAGTGTTGGCGAGGACATGGAGAAGTTAGGACCCTCTCATGTGTTGCTGCTGGGAATGTAAAATGATGCCACTTTGGAAAGCAGTTGGCAATTCCTCAAAATGTTAAACAGAATTACGATATGATCCAGCAATTCCCTCCCTAGGTATACAGCCAAGAGAAAGGAAATACACATTCACACAGAAACCTGTACATCAATGTTTACAAGAGCATTAGTCATAACAGCCAAAAGGTAGAAACAACTCAATGTCAAGGAATGAACAGATGTGTAATGGAATATCATTCAGCTGTAAAAATAAATGAAGTAATGGTACATGCTACAACATGGATGAGCCGTGAAAGCATGTTAAGTGAAAGCAGTCAGATGCAAAAGGCCACGTATGTGATCCTGTTTATATGAAACATCTGTGCTACAGTGTGGATATGGACTGTTCCCCAAGGCCCATGTGGTAAAGGCTTGGTCAGCAGTCTGTGGCACTGCTATGAAGTGGTAGAAACTTTAGGAGGTAAAGCCTTGTGGAGAAAGTCACTGGAGACATGCCCTTGAAGAGGACACTGGGACCCCAGCTCTCTCTCTCTCCCCTTTGCTTCCTGGCCACCATGAGGGGAATGGGTTTTCCTCTGCCATGTGCTTCCACCATGATGTGCTGCCTTACCACAGGCCCAAAAGCAATGGGGCCAAGTGACCGTGGACTGAAACTGCAAACTAAAGTAAACTTTTCCTACTTTTAAGTCGTTTATGTCAGGTATGTTGTCATAGTGACAGCTGACTAACACAATCCAATAGAGAGACAGAAAGTAGATTATTGGTTGATGGGCTAGATGGGAGGGAGAGGGCAAGTGACTGCTTAATGGGTACAAGGTTTCATTTATGAATTATAAAAATGCTCTGAAATTTATGTTGGTGATGGTTGTATAACTGTGAATACAGTAAAAACCATTGAATTACATAATTTAAAAGGGTACATTTTATGGCATGTTTATATCTCAATAAATTTATTACTTTAAAAAATCAGGGCTGAGGTTGTGGCTCAGTGGTAGAGCGCTTGCCTAGCATGTGTGAGGCACTGGGTTCGATTCTCAGCACCACATATAAATAAATAAGATTCACCAACAACTAATAAAAAAATTTTTTAAAAAATCAACTGACAAGCAGGGCGCAGTGGCTCACACTTGTTAATCCCAGCACTTTGGGAGGCTGAGGCAGGAGAATCGCGAGTTCAAAGCCAGCCTCAGCAATGGCGAGGCTGAGAGCAACTCAGTGAGACCCTGTCTCTACATAAAACACAAAATAGGACTAGGGATGTGGCGCAGTGGTTAAGTGCCCTTGAGTTCAATCCCTGGTACAAAAAAAAAAAAAAAATCAACTGATGCTGGGGCGCCTGTAATCCCAGCAACGCAGGAGGCTGAGGTAGGATAATCAAAAGTTGGAGACCAGCCTCAGAAATTTAACAAGACCCTAATCAGCTTAGCAAGACCCTGTCTCAAAATAAAGTAAAAAGGGCTGGAGATATAGCTCAGTGGTAAGGTCCCCTGGGTTCAATCCCCAGTACAAAAAATAAAACTTAAAAAACTGGCTAGCCAGGTATGGTGGTACACACCTGTAACCCCAGTTACTCAGGAAGCAGAGGCAGAGGCAGAAGGATTGCAAGTTCAAAGCCAGCCTGAGTAACTCCATGAGAGCCTATCTCAAAATAAACAATAAAAAAGGGCTGGGGATGTAGCTCAGTGATAGAGCACTCCTAAGTTCAATTCCCAGTACTGGAAAAACAAAATCAACTAGCTAAACATCCACCCATGGCCAAAATTGGAACCCACCCTGGGTAAAAATACAGACGGCCCCCTTAGCTCTGTAGTAATGCTTGTCCCCATCCCCAAAGGCTCTCCCCGAACTAGGAAGGTATTTGTGTGCTGGAAAGCTCAAACATTCACACATGTGGTGAGTAAGGGAGAGAGATGCAGGCAGTCTCCTAGATTCCTGACTTGAAAACTTACCAGGCCTGATGGTGGAGGGATTCCAGCTTTATTTTTTAATTTTTTGGTACTGGGGATTGAACTCAGGGGCACTCGACCACTGAGCCACATCCCCATCCCTATTTTGTGTTTTATGTAGAGACAGGGTCTCACTGAGTTGCTTAGCACCTCGCCATTGCTGAGGCTGGCTTTGAACTCGCGATTCTCCTGTCTCAGCCTCCCAAAGTGCTGGGATTACAGGCTTGTGCCACCATGCCCGGCTCACCTTTACTCTTAAGTCACTGGGTCAGCACCAGACTTTCTGTGTTTAATCGTTCAATGTTAGAGGAGCATTTGGATGACATTATCTCACCTTCAAACACATTTGTCTTTCAAAGCACTTCATATCTACTATCTTTTTTTTGTTTTTGTTTTGTTTTTTGGTGCTGGGGATTGAACCCAGGGCCTCACACATGCTAAGCACATGTTCTACCACTGAGCTACACGCCCAGCCTTTTTTTGTTTTTTGAGACAGGATCTTGCTAAATTGCCCAGGTGGGCCTGGCATTTGTGATCCTCCTGCCTCAGTCTCCAACTTATTGCTGCAAGTTGCAGGACTGCACACGACCCCACAATAGCTAATTTCAAACTGTTAACATTATGATGCATACAGAGTGGGGAAGCCCAGGGACGACACTATGGGTAGAGCTTTGTTCTGGCCACAGCTCTGCTAACTAGCCATGAGACTACTTGATTTTAGCATTTTTTTTTTTCCTAAAAGAAGGAGTTGACTCTGGGTGCTGTGGCGCACACCTATAATCCCAGCAGCTCTGGAGGCTGAGGCAGGAGGATCACAAGTTCAAAATCAGGCTCAGCAATTTAGCGAGGCCCTAAGCAACTCCGAAGCAACTTAACAAGACCCTGTATCAAAATAAGAAATAAAAATGGCTGGGGGATGTGGCTCAGTGGTTAAGCACTCCTGAGTTCAATCCCTGGTATCAAAAAAAAAGTGGGGGGTCTATTTCATCCTTTCTGCTCCTGTCTCAGAGGAAGGGATTCCATTCCACTCTGATTGAAGCTTTCTCTTTACACTCTTTCCCGTTGCTAGGCCTAGCTAATGACCTGCTCCCTGAGCCACAGAGCACCTCTGTTTATGAAAGGGACATTGCTGCTGCTGCGAAGTTGCTAGGCTGCAGAAAAGCACCAAAGCTGGGCCCACAGTTTCCTCCCAATTACACATCTCTGCTCCAGAGATGGAAACCTCCTCCACCCCACAGTGGCGCACCAGCCTGCACCCAGAGGAACGCTCAACGGCAGACGTGGAATAAGAGTTGAATTTAGCAAGCTGGGATAGGGGAGTAGTTTGACTTGAGTCTCTGGTGTGGGCCATCCTGATGCTGGCAATCATACAGGTCCTGAATTTAGCAAACCCTGTCCAGTTTTGCCTTGTGCCCACACTGTTCCAAGTGCTTGACAAATATTGTGTTTAATCTTCATAACAACCCTATGAAGTAGGTGTGATTATTTTCATCCCCATTTTACAGATGAGATGAGAGTTTAAGCTGTTGACTAAACTTACTTTTGTACCTTTGGGGATCATCTTTTGCTTTTTTTTTTTTTGTACTGGAGTTCGAACCCAGGAGCTCTCTACTACTGAGCTACATCCTCAGCACTTTTTATCTTTTGAGACAAGTTCTCATAAATTGCCCAGACTGGGCTGGAACTCACCATCCTCATGCCTTAGCCTCCTGAGTACCTGGGATTACAGGTGTGTGCCACCATGCCCAGCATATTTTGCTCTTAACATGTCTAGAATACTAACTTTCAAGCCAGGCGCAGTGGCGCACACCTGTAATCCCAGCACTTTGGGAGGCTGAAGCTGGAGGATCCCAAGTTCAAAGCCAGCCTCAGCCAAAGTGAAGTGCTGAGCAACTCAGTGAGACCCTGTCTCTACATGAAACACAAAATAGGGCTGGGGATGTGGCTCAGTGGTCAAGTGCCCCTGAGTTCAATCCCCAGTACCAAAAGAAAAAAGAAAAGAAAAGAAAGAAAGAAATAGAATACTAACTTTCGTAAGAGGGTTTGAATCCCAGTTTCTGGTAAATAGTGAGTGAGTCTCAAAGTGAGAGCAACTAAACAGCTAGGAAAAGCATTTGAAAACATCCTAAAAGCCACCATGTGCTGACAAGATAATAAGGACTTACTAGGCCAAAATGGAAAAAAAAAATGCTAAAAGATAATCCAGCAAGGAAGCTATGTTTACCCCACAGATATTTGTCAACCCTAGCATATTTGAACTTGACTGTGATGGTTTTGTGGGGCAAGAGACCAGAAAATTATAATCCGGGGCCACACTCAGTGAGAGATCTTCCCCATCATAATTTGGGAGCCACCTCTCCCAGTCAGGCTTCCCCAGTGAGTGATAGGCTGTAAATGTTCAACAATCAGCTCTGGGTGGGGTTGGGAAAGAAGGGTCCTGATGTATACAGTATTTACCAATTTCCATAGTGTATAGATTCCTACCGTGGATGATTTCAAACTCTTAACTTGAAGTGCTTGAACACAGAGCTCGGAAGCTCAAGAACATAAGTCACCTATCGCACATTACTGACTCCACCCTCAGAGGACTGCATGTGAACCAGTCTCCTCCATTGCAGAGCCTGCACTTGCATCAGAGAGGTGGTCAGGGAACCACAAGGCTGAACTTGGATTGTTGTAGTCCTAGATTAGCAGTGACCTCAGGAGTCTGGCAGAAGCAGATGTCAATCATCTCTGGAGGGAGGCCTCAAATTATCCCTATAAATACAATTTAAAATACAGTGTCCAAGCCAGGAGCGGGTGTGCACACCTGTAATCCTAGCCACTTGGAAGACTGAGGCAGGAGGATCACAAGCTCCAGGCCAGCCTGGGCAATTTAGTGAGAAATTGTCTCAAAATAAAATTAAAAGGCGAGCTAGGGCTTGAGCCCACGGGACGTCCTGGGTTTGATCCCCTGTACCACACAATAAATAAATGAATAAAAATACAGTATCTAGCATAGTCAAAGATGATCAGGCATAAAACAAGGAAATATGACACCATGAGCAAGAACTGGCTAGAACAGATCCTCAGATCCTTCAAATATTAGACTCGTTAGTCACCCGCTATAAAACAACTGTGTGCTTTATTGAAAGAAATTTAAAAATATCTCATGGTCAGAAACTGTAAAATTTGACAAACTACATTTATAAAGAACATTTGTAGAAGCTTTGTGGTTTACTAAGGGATCAAGAACACAAACACCTGCAGGGGTCATAAACGTAGCAGAGATGAGTCAAGTGGCTGGATAAGCACACTGGTGACTGGGACAGCTTTGTCTGTAGGACACAGAGCTCCTCAGTTCCAGCTGATTGCTGCCCTGCGGCACTAGAGGCCCAGTTTGTGGATCTAGAAGTCTCAAGAGAAGCTGGATATTTGGATTTCTTTCCATCTTTTTTCACAATATCAGGGGTTGAACTGAGGGCCTTGTGCATGCCAGGCAAGCTCTGTACCACTGGGCTATACCCTCAGCACTTTTTATTTTATTTTGAGACAGGGTCTGACCTGGAACATGTAGTTCTCCTGTCTCAGTCTCTTGAGTAGCTGGGATTATAGGTGTGCACCACTGTGCCTGGCTTGGATTTCTTTTTCTTTTTTTGGTACTGGAGATTGAACTCAGGGGCACTCAACCACTGAGCCACATCCCCAGCCCTATTTTGTGTTTTATGTAGAGACAGGGTCTCACTGAGTTGCTTAGTGCCTTGCTATTGCTGAGGCTGGCTTTGAACTCGTAATTCTCCTGTCTCAGCCTCCCTAAATGCTGGGATTACAGGTTTGCCCGGCTCATGGATTTCTTTTTATGGTTGTGAAATACATATTACATCAAATTGACCATTGTAAGCATTTTATTTTTTATTTTTATTTTTTTTAGTTGTAGATGGACACAATGTCTTTATTTTATTGCTTTGTATGTGGTGCTGAGGATCGAACCCAGGGCCTCACGCATGCCAGGCAAGCGCTCTACCACTGAGCTACAATCCCAGCCCCATTGTAAGCATTTTAAAATGTACGATTCAGTGACACTTAAGATGTGCACATATCATGTAACCATCACCTCTGGTTTCAGAACTTTTGCATCACCTCAAAAGGGAACTCCATGCCTATAGTGGTCACTCTGCATCTCCCCCTCACCTCAGTCCTGGGCGACCACCAATCTGCTCTCTTTGTGAACCGCCTATTCTAGATAACTCATGTTACTGGAATCATACAATCTTTGTATTTGTGTATCTTGCTTTCACTTAGCATGTTGTAGCATGTTTTCATTCCCTTGAGTGACTGACATTCCATTGTGTAGATATATGCATTTGATTCGTATTTGGATTTAAAAAATTTTTTTAGTTGTCAATGGACTTTTATTTTATTTGTATGTGGTGCTGAGAATTGAACCCAGTGCCTCACACATGCTAGGCAAGTGCTCTACCACTTAGCTATGATCCCAGCCCAGTATTTGTATTTTTGACACAGTGTCTTATTTTAAATCAAATATAGTTGAGTGCAGTGATACACACCTAGTCCCAACTATTTTGGGGGGTGAGGTGGAAGATCCCCTGAGACCAGGAATCCCTGGCAAGCCTGGGTAACATAGTAAAACCCTATGTCTAATATATAAATAAATATATATAATTTATATAAATATATAAATAAAATAAAATATATAGGTACATGTACATATATATTCTAAAGCTATTCATTGTATCCTGTTTTTTTTTTTAATTTTTTTAGTTGTAGATGGACACAATGTTTTTATTTTATTGCTTTGTATGTGGTGCTGAGGATCGAACCCAGGGCCTCACGCATGCCAGGCAAGCGCTGTACCACTGAGCTACAATCCCAGCCTCATGTATCCTGTTTTTTATTTATTTTTTTAGCACTAAGGAGTGAACCCAAGCAAGCTCAGCAGGCACTCTACCACTGAGCCCAGAAATGTACTTTTAAAAGTTCTCTGTGTCCCAAAGCACATATCTGATGGCTAGATAGAATGAAAGGGCCAACAGTATGAGACTTTTTATTTGTAACCCACTGTTACTTTTTTGTTTGTTTGACATGGGGTCTCCCTATGCTGACCAGGCTGGTCTCCAACTCCTGGGCTCAAGTGATCCTCCTGCCTCAGCCTCTGGAGTAATTGGGAGTACACAGCACACAGCACCAGGCTGCTGTCGTGTATTTTCCCACATAGTCCTCAGGATGAGTCTCTGAAGTAGTTGTTCTTATCTTCATTTTCTTAGCTTGCATTTCAGAATGGTAAAAGATATGCTTAGGAAAAGGCCCACAGTCTCTGACTCTATTTCCCCCCAAAACCAAAACCACAGGGAAAATTGCTTGGTACTAGAATGAATGGGAGTCAGAGGTTCTAGCTTATGGCTGCCACTGTGAACTTCACTGTGACTCGGTTTCCCCACCCTGAAATGACTGGTGTGGGCTAGTTCATCTCCAGCACGGGCTTGCTCACATTAGGTCACTCTTTTCCCAGCATCCATCTGGGCATCCAGTCTGGTCCAGTCGGCTTAGCTGCAGCTGCACACAGAGACACCGCACTTGGTTCTCCTGACCCTTGTAAATCCTTCCAGAGCTCCGTCCTGGCGGGTTGGAGAGATAGAACGACCCTCCAAAGTCTTCTTTGTGGGTTGGACCAGTCCATTTTACCTTCTACCGTCGTGTGTGCCGTGGCAGCTCCTGGTCTCAGCCTGGTACTTCCGTCAGGAGTGACTTATGGTTAAATTGTGGTCCTCTGACAAGCCCCTGCGAGAGCCCCCCCACCTTATCTGTGACAGGGCAACTTATCTCTGGGGAAAAGAATCCCCGTGACAATGATGATAATCATTAGGTTCCAGGCACCTTTCCTAGTTTTCCAAACGGGCGTAGCATGGGGAGCGACGTCCCAGCTCCTGTTTAAACCGAGCAGCGGGCCAGGAGAGATCGGTGTCTCTCAACTCTTCCAAGAGCAGCACCTCGCGTCCCGAATCGCCACCTCCAACTCTGAGAAGTCAAGAGCACCGCAGGAAACTTGCATGATTGCATCCGCGGCCACAAACCGGTGCCGGGCAGTGGCCAAGCCGGCTCCCAAGGAATGCGCCCCCGCCGCGGCGGGCCACCCCGCCAGCTTGCGGTCCCCGCGGCACCTGCGGCCTTCCAGTGAGTCCCCGCCCCCTCCGCGTACCAGGGGTCGGGGTCGCCTCCCGGGAAGGGGGTCGGGTGGCTCCCCGGGTGGGCGGCGGCGGCGGCGCTGGCGGCGCCCGGAGGCCGCACTGCTGGCGGCCGCGGCGGCGCTGCTCCCCCTGCTCGGTGCAGCTGCCGCCCGGCGCTTGCGCACTGGGCCCCGGGCGCGCGGCGGCAGCAGGCTTTGTGTGTGTGTATGTGTGTGAGTGTGTGAGTGTCTGTGTGAGTGAGTGAGCGAGCGGGCGGGCGGGCGGGCGCGAGTGTGGCCGCCGCGGAGCGCGAGCAGGACCCGGCGGGCGCGCTCCCCCAGCCTCTCTCCCCGCCAGAACCATGTCGGGCAGGTCGGTTCGAGCCGAGACCAGGAGCCGGGCCAAAGATGATATCAAGAGGGTCATGGCGGCTATCGAGAAAGTGCGCAAATGGTAAGCCGAGGCGCCTGCCCGCCCGCCCGCTCGCTGCTGGGCGCCGCGGCCGCCGGGAACCCTAGCCCGGCACTGAGAGCCGCGGGGCGCAGCGCTCGGGGCCGCCCTGCCGGCCGCGGGCCCGGAGTTGGCGAGGGCGGGCGGCGCGCGAGCCGGGTCACCTGCGCCAGGCGGGGGCCACGGCCGCTGCCCAGGTGCGCTCGCGCCTGTCGCCCACCTGGCGCGGCGGCAGCGGCAGCCTGGAGGCGGCGGGCGCCCGGGGCCGGGCGGCTGGAGCGGTGGGCAGCTCCCGCCGCGGCGCTTGGCTCCCGGGAGGGGGGCTCGGGGCCGGCCCCAGAAGCCATTTCGTTTTGTGCAAGTCACATGAAAGCGGCTTCCCGCGCGCCGGGGCCGCGGTGCCGGCGGCGGCGGCGGGCAGAGCGCGAGCTCCATTGTGCAGGCACCGAGCGGGCCGCCGCCGCCGCCGTCTCCTCCCCGCGCGCCCCGGGCGGCGCAGCGCCGGCCCCAGCGCCCTGGCCCGCGCCGGGCCTCCCGCCCTCCTGCCCGCCCGGCTCGCCCGCCCGCCCGCTCCCAGCCTCCCAGGCCCGGCGCCCTCGAGTCTGCGGAGTTTGCGGAGCGCGAGCCGTTTAAATTTAGCGCTTTGGGCTGCCTGGAGCGAGGGCTCTTGGCGAGGAAGAAAGATGGGGGCGAGCGCCGGGAGGCAGCGGCGCGGGCGGCCGCGGGGCGCGGGGCACCTACGTCCCACCCGGCTCTGCGCGGCGCCCCGAGCGCCGGGGACGCGGGCCGGCTCCTATTCGGGGCCAGAAACCGGTCCTGGGCCGCGTCTGCCCTTCCCCGACCCGGAGCTCGTGTTTGTTTTGCGGAGAGAGCCGTTGTTTTTGTTCTCTGCGCTGGAGAACAGCGAGATTCGGCGTGGGCCGGGCGTGTTTTTCAAGCTCAAATTAGATCGTGTCCGGCGTGGCCTCGTTATCATCAGTGGGTTGGCACATTTTCGTGGCCTCGGCAGGGTCTGGTTAGGAAGCGACCCCAGGGCCAGGCCTGAGGCGCGAGCACATCGCCAGGTTGCATTGGACTTGTTGAAAACTCCCCGCTCCCTGATTTCAACTTTATTATGTTTTTCCCACGGCTTCACCAGAGTCCGGGAGGGAGAGGAGCAGCCGCGACTGTGTCCCTGAGTGTCAGTGCCCGCGGGCTTGTCCTGACCCTTTATTAAAATCCTAGAGACTGACCAGGCCCGGCGGCAGGCTCTGTTTATATTTGGGGGTGTCATTTCTTTGAGTAACGCCTTGGTCTCTAAAAACCACTGGGGGCGAGCCTCCGGTCAGGTGGTGTCACAAGTTAGCTGTCCTTTCTGAGTCAAACCCAACAAAAAAGGCAAGGGGAAAATCAATAAAGTCCACGTGCTCACGGGCCTCCTATGGAAAGGGCTGTCTGCGGATGGCCGGATGCCCGGCCGTGGGCTGGGTTTGGCTCCAATGGGACAAAGAATTTTCACAACCGTGAGAAGGAGAGGCTTTCCAAAGTTGAGATCCAAGTCTTGGGTGCCGGCGGGAGCTCCCCTGCCGCGCAGGGCGCCCAGTGCCCAACTGGAGCCATTTAAAAATGGCAGAAACAGCTGCAGGCCAAAACACACAGGAAAACAACCCATAACCTTCTCTCCTGCGGGACTCCCAGTGGGAAGGCTGGAGTCGCCTCTTTCTGCCTCAGCCCCTGTGCAAAGAAAAAGCTGGTGTTTGGGTCTGTCCCCAGCCTGGAGGGTGGAAAGGGACCAAGCAAGCTGCCCTTCTCAGCTCCTGGAGGCGTGGTGGGGCCTCCTGCCCCAGGTTCTCAGCCCTGCCCAGGCTCCTGCACCCAGTGACAGCTGCAGCCAGGGCTGCCAGCTGCTCTGCAGGGAGGGCAGATGGAGGGTTGGGGCTTTTTACCCAGGGGGCTGCAGAGCAGCCGGCCTCTCAGTCCTGGCCAGACACCCGGCTGGAGTGGGGGATCTGTCAGCGTCCCTCCCTGTGTTTCAGGAAACAGCACCTTGCGTTGTCCACAGACCTCAGGCTTTGGGATCTCCTGGTTGAGCTTCCACTTAAATTCTTCGCTGTGACCTTGGGCGGTCCATTGTAACTCAGTTCTCTAACCCTGGCAACAACAAGGGGCTTGGTGGCTCTCTCCCCTCCTGGGGCTGTTGAAGGTAGTGAAGTCATGTCTCCAAAAGCACATTGTCCTGCTCACAGGAGCGCTTGTCAATGTTGTCCTTATTATAAAGTAGACTTTGTAGAAACTTGACATTTGCCCCCCTCCCCCTTTACTCTTCTAAGCAGAAAGCATGGTCGTACTGCCTAGATTTCTCCAGACTCTGAGAAGCTGAATCTGGCTTTGCTGTGCCTTTAGAAGGGATCTTGCAGTTAGCCCTGGAGGCTTTTGGGTTGTTTATTAACTGGCCACCAACCATGCATTTCACCACTGGCTGGGAGGAAGAGTTGCCAGATTTAGCAAATACAGAACACCCAGTTAAATTTGTATTTCAGATAAACAACAAAATAATTTTTAAAAATAAATGTTTCTCCTGGGGGCATAGCTCAGTGACAGAGCACATGCTTAGCATGTGTAAGGCCCTGGGTTCAATCCCTGGTACCTTCCCCCACAAAAGAAAATAAATACAATATTTTTTAGTGTAAGTGTGTTCCACACAAAATTTGGGACATGCTTATACCAAAATATTACCCATTTTTCTGAAGTTCAGATGTAACTAGGCATCCTGTGTTCATCTGTTTGTCGTGCTGGGGAGGGAACCCAGGGCTTCACGCATGCTGAGCACATGCTCTACCACTGAGCTGCACCCCCAGCATGCATCCTGGGTTTTATCCAGAGGACAGCGAGGTGTCTGGCACACTTGTTAGTGCTTAAGCCTAGGGGGGAGTTTCTTCTCAGCGCCAGTGACCCTAAAAATCCACACCCCCTCCCCTGCCAGGCTTCCCCTTCCTTCCTCTGCAGCTAGCGGCGGCCCCCTCTGTCTGCACTGCTGTCTGCTTCTCCTCTTTTCTGTCTGGTGTCCCAGGAAGGCAGGCTGCTGGAGTATGAGGCCAGAAGATGGCTGAAGGAAAAGCAAAATAGCGGGTCTCTTTTTTGGGAAACTGGGCCAGGGTTAGAAGGCCCGGTGTGGATAGAGAAGAGGAGGGGAAGGGGAGTCATTGGTTGGGAGGCAGAGGCTTGCGCCGCGAGGTAAGCATAGACCCGGGACCACTCAGCCCTTGCAGGGCCCATCAGCGACTTGCAGGGAAGACTGAGGCCTGTTCACCTGTCTCTGGAAGAGCTGGGGGTTTGAGCCTAGGGCCTCATTTGGCTCCTTAGGGGTTCTGTCACAGCTACCTTCCTTCCTGCTAGCACAGTCAGGTGGAATGGACCTGCGCCCAGTTAGGATGAGGCCTGGCCTAAGGTGTCAGAACTAAACTAAGCCTGGGCCAACCGGATACAAAGTGAGGGATAGAGAACTCTCTTTGGAGTCAGCAGGGTCCCCTTGAGTAGGGGGCAGTCCCCAGATGGTCTCCTTGGCCAGTCCTTGGACCTGGACCTAGGAGAACACTGGAACTTGGTCTTGGACTAGAGAATCCAGATGGGTACTTGGAGTTTATATAGGAGCCTGTGCCAGGAAGGAGCATTTGGGGTACATTCCTAACATGGGAGGAACTTCACGTGCTTTTGTTGGAGGAGCCCAATCTGTTGTGATGAGGGGCAGTTTCATAGCTAGGTTGGGGTACAACCCAGTGCCTGTAGGGGGTGGGGAGGTAAGGGAGCTGCATTGTGCCATCTGGAGCAAGCTGGCGCGCCTCGGGGCACATGGGTCCAGATTGAGTTTTTGAGAGTAGCCAGAAGTCTGGATTTTTTTATGTGGAGTCTTTTTTTTTTTAAGTTTGGCAATCGATTCAGATTTTTAAGTACTCTGCAGGCCAAACAAAACACGTCT
Source organism: Geosciurus inauris (assembly GCA_004024805.1). Lineage (NCBI taxonomy): Eukaryota > Metazoa > Chordata > Mammalia > Rodentia > Sciuridae > Geosciurus > Geosciurus inauris. The sequence continues at coordinate 37,839 of PVHX01011545.1, forward strand.
GTTGGCTGCTGTTTGTCACCCTGACTGTGAGGTGGTGGGAACAGCCTAGTACCCTCATGGGGAGGGGCTGTGTGTCCTGGGGTGATGGGTTTGGGCAGCTGTCTGGGAAATCTCAGCTGCTCCCCTGAGCCTATGCTCCTGCCCAGCAGACATGTTTGTGAAGTCCCATTTTGTCCTCCCAGGAGCTCCCTCCATAACTCACACCTGAGCTCACACCTGAGCTCACACCTGAGCTCCCGGCCCCTCTCCCTGGGAAGTGGCTGGCGGAGCCCCAGTGCCCAGGGTGGTTCTTCCCACTCCTGCTTCTGTCCAGAAGCCCTCTCCATGTCCACCGCCAGAAGAACAGCTTCGCATCTCTGGGGTGACTTGGGTCACCAAATGGGGCCCAGGGAACCACAAGATCCCTGCTGCCCTCAGCTTGGGGCCTTCAGTGCTGGAAACCTCTCTGGGAAGATAGCGGCCACAGACACCCCACATTCATCTTGGCTGTGTTGGCCTGCGAAGCCCAGTGCTCTGGCACATTTTGTCCTGAAGGGTGTTCTGCGTGTTGCAAATCAGTTACTCTTTTTTTTTCTTTTTTTAATTATTAATACCAGAACCAAACCTTGAATTTGTTGGTTACTGGGGCCCAGGCCAAGGAAGCTAGCCAAGGGCCTTTGAGTCACGAGTGGCCATATGCACAGGTGGGATTCTAGCAATTGGTGCTTTTTTGTCCAGTTTCTGTTACCCATGTGCTCCTGAGAGTGGGGTCAGTTTTCATGGGTAGCAGAATAGTAGAAGGTAGACACTGAGGTCAAAGCCTGGGTCCAGCTCTTGCTTTGCCACTTACTGTCTGTGTGACCAGGAACTAGTGGTATCACCTCTCTGGGCCTCCTGTTTTTCCACCTATGAAATGGGGTGACAGTGGTCCCTCTGTCCACCTTTTGGGAATCTGAGCAAGAGAGAGCATATAACTAAAGTGCTTGGCATGAAGGCTCACGTGCACCAGGCCCTTGGTGCAAAGTGGCCATTATGATTGTGGCTCTCCTTATCACAAAGGGTGTTCCTGAGAACATCCTTGTCCCTTCAGGTACCCTCTCATTATTTGGAATGGAGGTGGCAAAAGATTGAGATCGCGCTGGCCTGTGTGTTCTCGGGGAAACACACCTGCCTTGACTTTCTTCTTTCCTGGTTAAAAGAGATATGGGGTGGGGGCTGGCCTCACAGACCATTCCAAAAAGTAGCATGGCTCCAGGGGCTTGGACACTGGCTGTGGAGAGAATGAGTTCCCCTCCCCATGCCTCGGTTTCTCTGTCAGATGGGGGGCGTGACACTTCCTGCTACACAAGGTTTTGTGGGGATCAGAGCAAGCGTGTGTGGTGCTTAACACATAGAAGGCACTAGCAATGGTCAGTAGTATAATAAAAGGCAAGCCCTAGCTTCCTCCTGCAGGGAACACGTGGGGCCTGCGCGGGCAGAGGCCAGGGTGGAGGTGTCTGTGGTTTTGGTTAGCTGGTTTTGAGTGTGCACGGGCCCTGCACCCACAGAGGGGAAGACCCAAGGGTGAGTTTGGGTGGAAAGGCCAAAAAAAAAAATGTGTCAGGCAACTCAGTTCTCAGTTCCAGTGGAACTGTTATCACTGAAGCTACCGAAGGTCCCTGGAGGCTCTGCCACCTGTGCCAGGTGTGCCTCTAGCCCTCAGGGCTTCCCATGGGTCCCTCGAATCAGCCAGGTTCCTCGCCAGGCCCTCAGCAGATCTTCAGTGACTTCCCACTTCTCTGAGATGGCAGAGCCAGAGTTCAGACCCCAGCTCCATTCCTGTAAGCTGTCCCCAAGCCTCTATCCCCTAGGTGCGTGGCTCTGAGTAAGTGGGGCAGGAAGTAACACAGCCTGACGGAAGTTTGGTGGCGGTAGCAATGATCTAGAAAGTGGCAGTGGTGCAGGGTGGTGGTGGTGGAGAGGGCAGCAATCATTACCACCCCTTTTCCTTCTGTGGCTTGTAATTTTCTTCTCATCTGGAAACCTGCCTCTTGTAGCTGGAGGCCTGGATTCTGTCCTTCAGAGTTCAGAGGGCAGCCAGGCAGACAGGGCCAAAGAGCCCTGAAGGTGGGGCCACAGGGATGCTCCCCACAGGCCCAGTCCTGCTTTCACAGCCCCCCAGCATCAACCGCTGGGGGCCTCCCACCCAGGACGCTGCTCTGTAGCACCTCTGAGCTGTTCTAAAAGGCAGATGCTGGCAGAGCATGGGGTGGGGGTGAGGGAGGTGACACTCATGCTTCCTGCTCTCAGGAGGGCAGGATGAGGCTCAACTGGGTGACGTGACTTGCCCAGGGATCCCCGGCTATCAAGGGGCAGAGCTGAGGTTCCAGGCCACTCTGTGCCATCAGGGATTGTTCCTTTCCTGTCCCAAGGAGTGTGACTTGGGCCCCCCCACAGGGATGAGCAGGTTTCTGCTCCCAAGCTCCTTTGATAATGGGGTTTTCGTCATCCTCTACAGGGAGAAGAAGTGGGTGACCGTTGGTGACACGTCCTTACGAATCTACAAGTGGGTGCCTGTGACGGAACCAAAGGTTGATGACGTGAGTATGTGGGGTCAGCTCCTGGGTGGGGCTGCCCGTCTGTGTCCTCTCCCTGTGGGGAAAGGCCACTGGCCACAGCCAAGGGAACCTGGAAGCATAGGACTCGGCTAAAACCCAGAGAGACTGCTGACCTGTGTCCCTGCCTTCCTCCATAGTCCTGCTCCAGAGTTTGGCCCTCAGAGAAGAAGGGAGTGTCCCCTGCAAGTTGTGTCTTCTGTACAGAGAACCCCATGGTTTGCCAGTGGAGACACACATTAGTACAGGGCTAATGTACCAGGGTCCAGGGCACGATGGTTTGGGCGTGGGGACACTGGTATCCACAGACACACTCACCCTCCCTACACTGTGGCCCCATTCCTGAGCCAGGTCCTGAGCTCATGCTTCACATGATTATCTCATTGACTTTTCATACTGAGCCTGTGGAATTGAACTTTTTAAATCTCTATACAATTAAAGACATGAGCTCTGGGAGGTGAAGCCACTTCCCCAGAGTCACACAGCTAGTGTCTGAGCCGAGAATGGAGTTCAGGTCTGTCTGACTCCAAAGTGCATGCTGTCTACTCCTGGGAGCCTTCTGCTGGTGACAGGTGGCCCGAGGAGTGAGAAAGCCTGGTGCAGGGTTGCCTGGGCTCTTGGGAGGGGTCGGGGGATGGGGACTGTGCTGCCTGTGACATCTCAAGGGAGCTGGGGTGGCTATGCTGGATCTTGAGGGATCCATGGCAGGCAGCTGCCGAGCATTGCAGACTGGGTTTCCCAGCTTCCTGGCTGTCATGCCAGTTACCTCCTAATAGAGCCGAGGCGCCATGGTGATGCTGAGGGGGCAAGCTTGCCCCAAGTGGGTCCATGTTGGGCTGGGGACCTGGGTGTTAGTCTTTTCTCCTGGTTCTGTCCTGGCTTCTGGAGGAGGGACTGAGACTTGGTCCCTCTGCGCGTCTCCAGAGGAGCAGGGTAGTCCAGCTCCTGGAAGGCAGCTCCTGGCTCTGGCCCATGCCTGGGCCTTGCTCATCATTAGGTGGTGTAGAAACGCCGACTGCATTTGAGAAGATGTGGTCCCTGCTCTCAAGGAATTTCTAATCTCGTTGGGGGAAGATAATTATAGAATAGCATGAAACAGACATCAGGGAAGTGCCAAGTGGAATATGATCAAGGAGAAAATGGAATATATGGGCTGTCGGAAGGACAGGGCAGGTTCAGGCTGGGCCACGAGTGCAGGACTCATTGTCAGAGCAGCCCTGCTTAACCTGTGAGGCTGGACAGGTCACCCCACCACGTGGGGACTCTGCTCCCTCTTCTGTGCAATGTTTCTATGCTCTCCAGTTCCTGGGTTTCTGTACTGAGCAAACACGATGTATCACCCAGACGGTGCTTAGCACAGTGCTCCAGAAATACCAAGGCCTTTTCATCTCCGAGCTGTAACAGGCAGTGCCCGGTCACCCTCCCCTTTCCCTCTGGGGCCATGGCTCCCAGCCTGCCTGAGCATCTTGATTAAAAATACAGATTCTGGGACCCCACCCCAGACAGCAGAATCAGAATCTCTGAGGTTGGGGCTGGGGAATCTGCATTGTGGGGGATTAGCTCTTTATTGTTTTTGCTTTTTTGGTACTGGGGATTGAACTCAGGGGCACTCGACCACTGAGCTACATCCCCAGCCCTATTTTGTATTTTATTTAGAGACAGGGTCTCACTGAGTTGCTTAGCACCTTGCCACGTTGCTGAGGGTGGCTGTGAACTTGTGATCCTTCTGCCTCAGCCTCCCAAAATGCTGGGATTACAGGCGTTAGTCACCACGCCCAACATTTTTTTTTAATTTTAATTTTTCTTGCAGTGTTAGGGATCAAACCCAAGGCCTCATAAGTGCCAGGCGAGCACTGCACTGTGCAGCTGCGCCCCACATTCTTCACTCTTTCAAAGTGTGCACTTCACTGTTGTGCAGCCATTACCACTACAATTCTAGAACATTTGTATCACCCCAGAAAGAAAACTCATACTTGTGGTCACTCACTCCCTGTTTCCCGCTCCCTGCATCCCTGGTAACCACCAGTCCACTTTCCGCCCCTGGGCATTTGTGCATTGTTACAACTTTACGGAGGCGCTTTTTGTAATCTACCTTTCGTCCCTGAGTGCACCCCCACCTGCTTCTCTTCCCTGGAGTGTCCCCAGTTTGGTTTTATCTTCCCAAAGGATAGATCCTGTGCTTGCACACCAGGTGGAAACACACCCAGGTTTCTCTCTTCTCACCATTAATGAGAAATTCACATGTCCTGCACTTTTTTTTAATACATCTTGGAGATACTGAAATATTTTCATAGGTTAATATTTTTGCAGATGGCTCCATATTAGTATGGGAGAAGCGGCCATATTCTCTGTAGTTGTTACATCATATTACATTGGATGAACATACCATAATTTATTTAATGAGTCTCAGACTGATGGATACAAGTGGTTTCCCACGTGATTCTGTTCCTATGGTAAAAAATGGGGGCTGGGAATGCAGCTCAGCCATAGAGCTCTTGCCTAACATGCATGAGGCCCTGGGTTCCATCCCAGCACTGAAAACTAGAATATAGTAGCCCAGAAAAAGCACCCCTCCTCTCTGGGGTTTTTCTCTTTCCCTACGCTTGGAAAAAGGCAGCCCCAGGGAGCCTGAAGCTACTAGGAATGAGTGACCTCTGTCTTCTGAGGCTCACCTGGCCTCTTCTCTGGCACAGTGGCTATGGCCTCTTCCCAGCTACTCTTCCTAGAGGAGCAGACAGTTCCCACCAGCTGTAGTATTTGCAGGACTGCTTAGTGACGCCTCCACAGAGTTTAAGAGATTATTTCCCAGGGTCTCGCGCCTAGGCCAACTGTGGAGATCTCCCCTCTTTGATTCCAAAGTGGTCGAGGCCCAGAGCTCGGCTTCTAGGGGGACACGTTTTAAATGTAGGCCGACGAAACCCTGCAGAGGCTTGGGGGCTCCAGGTTGATGAAATAGAATGAAGCATTCATACCACTCCCCAGGGTCGCTTATGCACGTGCACACACACATGATTTAGTGACTTGGCTTCTGCTCCATTTTCCCCTCCAGAAAAACAAGAATAAGAAAAAAGGCAAAGACGAGAAGTGTGGCTCAGAGGTCACCACTCCGGAGAACAGCTCCTCCCCCGGGATGATGGACATGCACGGTGAGCTCCCCACGGCCGCCGCCTCAGCGCCAGGTCCCTGGGCCTTGGGAAGCACTCAGTTGTGTTTTTGTTTCTCTAGCAGGTTTGTTCACATTCCAGGCAAGGGGTAGGAGGGATGGGCAGGACCAAGAGGCCTCTGTGCCAAGCAGAAGGCTCTGCAGAGACGAGGAAGTTCCTATCCCCAGTGCACCAAGCCAGAAAACAAAATAAACCAGGGACAAAAATAAGACCCTCTCCTCCCTCCGTGACCAGAAACCTCACCGATGTTTCTATAGCCCAGTATGCCCAGGAAGAGTTTGGGGAGTGGGGGCGGGTATGTTTCTTTTTCCCTCCTAGGCCTGGCTGACCATATAAATGACTATTTTCTGTTTCCCATTTGGCTTTGCTACTAGGAAGCTTCAAACTGGATTTCTTTCTCTTCTTTTGGTACCAGAGATTGAACCCAGGAGCACTTAGCCACTGAGCCACATTTCCAGCCTTTTTTATTTTTCATTTTGAGACAGAGTTTCACTAAGTTTCTTAAGGCCTTGCTAAGTTGCTGAAGCTGACTGAATTTTCGATTCTCCTACCTCAGTCCCCCAAGCCACTAGGATTACAGGCGTGCGCTACCACATCCAGCTCCTTGCTACCTAATTCCAAAAGTTGTAACCTGAGCTGGGCATGGTGGCACACGCCTTTAATCCCAGCAATCGCACGCCTATAATCCCAATGATTGGGAGGTTGAAGCAGGAGGATCTCAGGTTTGAGGCCAGTCTTGGCAATTTAGTTAGACCCCGTTTCAAAATAAAAAATAAAAAGGGTAGCCAGGCGTGGTGACATACACCTGTAATCACAGCAGCTCTGGAGGCTGAGACGGGAGGATCGCAATTTCAAAGCCAGCCTCAGCAATTTAGCAAGGCCCTAAGTAACTCAGTGAGACCCTGCCTCTAAATAAAATACAAATAGGGCTGGGGATATGGCTTAGTGATTGAATGCCCCTGAGTTCAATTCCTGGTACCCCCTAAAAAAATAAATAAAAAGGGTTGAGGATGTGGCTCAGTGCTAAAGTGCCCCTGGGTTCAATCCCTAATACCAAAAAAAAAAAAGTTTTAACCTGTGTCCCATTTGTCAAATCCATGCTGAAAATGTGATGTAGCCAGGTTCCCATCTTCATACTTGTTGGTGTTTGTTTCTCTTTTTACCTTTTTATTGCAGAGGAAAGACTCAAATCCTAAGCATATGGCTCTGTGAAATGTTCACAAACTGCATACTCCCATGTAAGCAGCCCAGGCCAAAACCCAGATTGTTTCCAGCCAGTACCAGTGGGCCTCCTTATGTCCCCTCCTGGTTGTCCAAACCCCACAAGGAAAATATTATCAGAGATTCCAGTGTGAAGCTTTTATAAAACTGAGTTAGCTTCTTTGTTAGTCAGCTTTCTGTTACTATAACAAAATCCCTAAGTTAACAAACTTACAAAGAGGAAAGGTTTCTTTTGGCTCACAGTTTCAAAGGCTTGAGTGTCCCTCGACTTTGTTTCTGGCCCTGTGGTAAGGCAGCACATCATGGCAAAATTGCTCATCTTGTGGCCAAGATGTGTGTGTGTGTGTGTGTGTGTAGGGGGAAGTGGAAAAGAAGAGGAGGAAGGGGCCAAGGTTCCCTTGTTGCCTTCAAGGGCATGTCTGCCTTCTACCAAGCCCCGCCTATTAAATTTCCTACCACCTCCCAGTTGTGTCGTGCTGGGGTTTAGCCTTTCACACGTAGGCCCTTGGGGATGTTTAAGATCCAAACTATAGCAGCTTTCAATATTTATAGATCAGGAAATCTTCTCTACTGCCATCCTTGGCGAAGTCAGACCTAGAATCCTGGGAGTGGCCAGCTGAGTAGGACCAGTTGTCCTGTAGGGAGGGTGTGACTCTAGCCCATCAGATTCACCTTGTTCTGTCACCTGGCTGGCCCGCAGAGTAATAGTACCTGCCACTCCTGCTGTCTTCCATCTCTCGATCCTAATTTCCATGTCTTTATCCTTTTTGACCACCCCAAACCTTTTGTACAGCAAGGTGGCATCAGAGGAAGAACTAAGTAAGTAAATGAAAAAGGAATATAGGTTCACTAGAGTTTCTAAGACCTCCAGACCCAGGCCTGTCTTGTCCTGGGAAAGGAAATATGGAAGCCCTAGTCCCTGCCTCCAGCTCCCAGAAAGTCTTGCTTCTTTGCAGACCTGGCTTCAGAAATGTACATGGGGTTCTACTGCCCGTTCACATGTCCAGAAAGCCCAAGCCGGGCGCAGTGGTGCTCACCTGTAATCCCTGCACTTAGGGAGGCTGAGACAGGAGAATCGCGAGTTCAAAGCCAGCCTCAGCAATAGCGAGGCGCCAAGGAACTCAGTGAGACCCTGTCTCTACATAAAACACAAAATAGGGCTGGGTATGTGGCTCAGTGGTCGAGTACCCCTGAGTTCATTCCCCAGTGCCCCCCCCAAAAAAAAGGAAAGCCCCACAGATATCCACATCATTATAGTCAAGATTCATTTCCTTTTCAGAAACAGACCTTTGAACTGGGAGGTGACCTAGCTCCCTGGCATTACCTAGCAGCCTCTCTCTCAGGATCCCAGGAGGCCAGCCTGGCTCAGGATTCAGGCTGGACTGTGGGATTCCAGGGGAGGGCATTTTCAGGCAACGGTCAGGTCCCACCTGTGTTCAGACCCTGACTCTCCCAGGACCTCCCCTGATCATGTGATCTTGAGCTAATGATTTAACCTCTGGCCTTGGGGTTTGTTTCATTTTAATCTGTAGAAGTGGATGGTGGTGCCTGCTTCATAAACTCATTGTGAGGATTAACTGAGATAATCTCTGTCAAGCCTTGGCACATTAACAGCTACTACTTACAAAAGCATCACGGCGTGCCAGGCCTCACACTAAGCCTGTTTCGAGCATGATTTCATTTGAATCTAATAAAAGTCCCATTTTACAGATGAAGAAATTAAGACTCAGAGAGAAGAGGTAACTTGCCTAATTTGAAGTTGGGAAGTTTGTAACTTCCAATTCCAGTGCTGGCATCTGTGGTCCTTCAAAGGCAGAATCCAGAGTGCTGAATGCTCCATCTGCCTGGATGTGAGCACCATGTCCACGTTCTTGCATCATTTTGATTCTAGGGCACGTACAACAAGACAGGTGTGAAGGCCCAGAGAGAGATGTGGACTCGGCAAGTGTTCCACAAGGCTTGGGAGGGTGGGGGCATCAGCACTGAGCTCTTTGGACTGCAAGATACAACTAAGTGGGCCCAGGTATCAGAGTCCTGCTGTTACCAAGTTCTGCAGCTTGCTCATTAAGTAAGCATCAGTGTGTATTGTCATTTGTTGATGCAGTAAATGGACATGTATCTTTGCATAGGAAAGAACTTCAGACTTTCTTACGGGGTAAATCAGAAGACCACACTTTTTTTTTTATTCCCAGTCCAGAATTCACAAGAGGATGCTTTTGTGTAACGAGGACCCCGGAATATACTTAAAATAAGATCCAGATGACCCAGCTGGGCTGTGTGACTGCTTGGCGCCGCTGGAGCACGTTGACTACAGAAGAGACTTAGGGCTAGGAATTGGGCAGACTAGCCTAAGACAGTGGCTCTGCCACTCTGAGCCTCAGTTTCCCCCTCCATAAAGTAAACAAGGCAACACTGGCTACCTGGTAGCTTGTTAGGAGGATTAATCCACATGACTGGGTCCAGTGGCACACAACTAATCCCAGCTGCTTAGGAGGCTGAGGCAGGAGGATTGCTTGAGCCCAGGAGTTTGAGGCCAGCCTCAGCCTCATAGCAAGACCCTATCTCAAAAACAGCAACCAAGTGCTCTTGCCCAATATCAGGGTGCCTTGCTGCCCCCACACTCACTTTCACAAAATTGGCCTTGGCCCCAAGTGTAGTGTGGCCCAGAAAGGTCGTGTCAGATTATGGTGTTATTATTGAAATCACTTCAGGACAAGGGTAGGTGTGCCCTGGCCCCCCAGCTCTGCCACCAGCCCGACCACTAATGGAACTGCCCAGTTACCTCTCATTCCTTTTTCCTTTTTATTACAAGAAGTTTCATTGTAGAGAACAGAAGAGAAAATAATGCGATGGGCCCCGTGGACCCCCTTCTTGGTTTTTATGGGCATCAGGCTGTATTTGCCACATTAATTTTTTTTTAATGTGTTAAGTCTCTTAATTGACATATAATTTACATTTTTTTTTTTTTTTTTTTTTTTAAAAACAGCTCTTGTGTGTGACGTTCTGGGAGCTCTGACAGTTGTCTGCAGCCTGTGCTAATGCATTTTCAAGTCAGTTTCCCTGCGTCACGATGTTAGAGTCTGTACCTACACATTTCAGAACACATTGCCAAAGAGTGACATTCTCTCTACCCGCTGTGCCATTATCACGACTAACAAAATCAACAATAATTCCTTAATAGCTTTTAAAATACAGGCCATATTCCAATTCCCCAATTGTTCCAAAATGTGTTACAGTTGGCACATTCCAAACCGAATCCAAATCATTCCCATGTATCATGTTTAGTCTTAAAGTCTCTTAGGTTTCTTTAATCTGTAATAACCTCCCCTGTTTCTCCTTGGCGTGTTGTGTGTGTGTGTGAGAGAGAGAGAGTATGCTGGGGATGAGTGGAACCCAGGGCCTCTTGCATGCCAGGCTGCCACTAGGCAAGTACTTTATCACTATACTAAGTTACACCTACAGTCCTTTTTTTTTTTTTTAAATTAGGAGTTAAAACCCAGGAGTGTTTAACCACTGGGCCATATTCCTAACCCGTTTTATTTTTAATTTTGAGACAGTTCTTTAGGTCCTTGATAAATTGTTGAGGCTGACCTCTAATTTGGCGATCCTCTTGCCTCAGCTTCCTGAGCGGCTGGGATTACAGGCATGTACCACCATGCCCGGCTCAGTCCTTTTTAGGATGGTGACTTGATGAGATTGGGCCCCTTGTCTTAGGTAGCCTGCTCTTGCTGCCCTTTCCTTCTGTCCCTTTGATTTTGGATCAGCTGGAAGTCAGTGCGGAGGCTCGATGCACTTGGGTGGAACGCCCAGCAGTACTGCTTTGTGGATCATGCTGTGTACTTCATGGCCAAGTGCACAGCATCTCTGCTTGCCCCACCCAGAATTAGGTCTTGGGTGTCCCCCAAAGATTTTAAATGTGTCAGGCCCCTGTCTCCAACTGGCTTCTTCTAAACACAGCAAAGGCCACTCAGTGGAAGGTTGGTTCAGCTTCCAGAATCCTTTGCTTCACAGGGCATGTGGGGTAGCCCTGGGTGGTCAGCTCCTGAGGAGGTACCCAGACCTCTCCCTGGGAGAGCAGCCTGAGGCATAGGGACACTGACACTGCCCCTAATTTGCAACTCCTCATCCTGGCAGGATTTCACCTGGTGCCTGTTTCTCCCCCTGTGCAGATGATAACAGCAACCAGAGCTCCATAGCAGATGCCTCTCCCATCAAACAGGAGAATAGCAGCAACTCCAGCCCCGCGCCAGAGCCCAGCTCAGCCATGCCCAGCGACAGCACAGAAGCCAAAGCGGACGAGACGCAGGCTGATGGGAAGGAGCACCCCGGGGCTGAAGGTATGTGCCTACTGTGACTGGGGCACAGAAGGGCCTCCCTCCAATCAGCCTGCATTCAGTCAGGGTACAGGTATTCAAGGAGGCCCTGCCATCTGCCAGCTCCAGAAGGTGACAGAAGAAGGAAGGTAAAACACCTGGAACTGCCAGGGGTGGCGGCACACGCCTGTAATCCCAGGTGCTCTGGAGGCTGAGGCAAGAGGATTGCAAGTTCAAAGCCAGCCTCAGCGATTTAGCAAGGTGCTAAGCAACTCAGTGAGACCCTGTCTCAAGGAGAAAACAAAAAAAAAACCCCACCTGGAGCAGGTATTCTTGTTCAGCAATTTAAAAATCAGATAATCTAGTATTGGGAAACACATGGGGATAATTATAAAATAGAAAATGGGAATGGGCCATCTTACTGAGTTATGGCAGGAGGGTGTGATGATTTTAAACACGGTGCTCAGGAAGCACCTCACTGAGGTAACACGGAGACGATGAGGCTCAAATTGAGCAAGCAGCTGGTTCTGGGAGAAGAACCTTGCTGGCAGAGCAACAGGCAGTGCTAAGGCCCTGGGGCAGGAGGGTGCTCCGCATGGCCAGGAAAGAGTCAGTAGGGCGGAAACAGAAACTCAAGGGCCAGAGTGGTGGGCTCGTAAAGCCACTGTACCCACCTGGGCTTTTATAGTGGGTAAGACAAGAGCCACTGGAGATTTGGATGACATGACCTGAAGAATTAAGAACAGATGATGGGGGTGCCAGGAGGAAGGAAGGAACCCCAGTGAGGAGATTGCAGAAGTTGTCCCGGTAGGAGACCCTGGTGACTGGGACACAGTAACAGCAGAGGGGGTAGTAAGAGGTGGTTTTGTTCTGGAGGGAGGATTGGGCCTACACCTGCGTTCGTAGGTATGTGTATGTGTGTGTTTATTTCGAGATCCCTGCCAAAAAATGGAAATAGCATCATACATGCCTGTGTGTCTGCCAGCTAAATTTGGTGGTTGTTATTCTGGGGCTTCTTTTCCTTTCTGCTTTGTCTGTAAATGGTTTTCTCTAGGATCGTGTGAAAGTAATATGTAGACCATAGAGCAGTTCATCCCTCAGCCTGCTTAAGAATGTCGTCTCACAGAATTACCACTGTGAAGCCTAAGAGAGCCAACAGTCCTTCTGATGGTCTAATGGGGGGTATATTTTGAGTGTTAGGAGAAAGAGTGTGTTGATGGGTGGTATCTGGACAGGAGAGACGGGCTGAGGGCAGCTCCAGGTGCCTGCATCCCACGGTATACCTTGGGAGCAACTGGTAATGTTCTGGAGGAGGGTCATCCGCTGCTGCGGAGTTTGTCCTCAGCCCAGAGAGGCTCTGTGTTGGCTCCTAGGCCTCAGTCATAGTTACATCCTGCTTCCTGCCCCACAAGAGCAAAAATCTTAGACTAGGTCCAGCCTGTAGGGTATGGGTGTGACCATGAAGCCCAGGGCTACTGTTTGTTTTAAATTTGAATGTGATATCTGAATTTAAAAATTGAACAATTTCACTTAAAATAAGATTGATTTCTAGCTGGGCGCGGTGGCGCACGCCTGTCATCCCAGCACTTTGGGAGGCTGAGACAGAATCGCGAGTTCAAAGCCAGCCTTAGCAAGGGCGAGGCGCTAAGCAACTCAGTGAGACCCTGCCTCTACATAAAACCCAAAAAAATAGGGCTGGGGATGTGGCTCAGTGGTCAAGTGCCCCTGAGTTCAATCCCTGGTACCAAAAAAAAAAAGATTGATTTCTACCTTCTCTCAAAAAATCAGATTTGGCAATGCTGGGCCTGCTTTGCTAGGGGCAGCAAGAAGCAAGAGTGGAGAAGTGGCTGCTCCTGGAAGAAGGGCAGGAGGACTGTCTGCTCCAGTTACCCTGCTCCCCACCTCTCCCTACTGCCTTTCCCACACCAAGGCCAAAGGATAGTGATGCATATACCCATGATCACTGTTTTTCTCATTGAAGTTTTTTTTTTTTGTAGATGGACACAATGTCTTTATTTTATTGCTTTGTATGTGGTGCTGAGGATCGAACCCAGGGCCTCACACATGCGAGGCAAGTGCTCTACCACTGAGCCACAATCCCAGCTCCTCATTGAAGATTTAGAAGACTAAGAGACTTCTTGAATTCATTTCTCTATTCAAAGTGAAAAATTGTTTTGTCTTGTCTTGTTTTTTGCAGTACTAGGGATTGAACCTGCAACACTGTACCATGGGGCTACATCCTCAGCCATTTTGGGTTTTTTTGAAACAGTCTCACTAAGTTGCTGAGGCTGGCTTTGCTCCTGGCTCATCTTTTTCTTTTTTTTTTTTTTAAACATGTGATCCTATAGGGAGTCTCATATACATATCTCTTTGCACCTTTGCTCAGGTACAAGTAGATCTGTAGGACCTGCGCCTTTTAGTCAGAGGGCTCATGCAGTAAGAACATGGCCGGTAGGGCGTGGTGGTGCACACCTGTGATGCCAATGGCTCAAGAGGCTGAGGCAGGAGGATCGCAAGTTCAAAGCCAGCCTTAGCAACACAGGTGAAGCTGGAGATGTGACGTAGTGGTGGAGTGCTTGCCTAGCATGCTGGGTTTGACCCCCAGCACAACAAAAATGTTCAGTGGCATATACCTGTAATCTCAGCTACTTGGGAGGCTGAGGGAGGAGGATCACAACTTAGAGGCACTGTGGACAACTTCGCCAGACCCTATTTTCAAATAAATAAAAAGGGCTAGGCATGTGGCTTAGTGGTAGAATGCTTGCCTAGCATGCATAAGACCCTGGGTTCAATCCCTAGTTCCACCAAAAGGGCAGGGGAAATGTGCGGGACTGAAATGTGGGATCTGTTCCGGATGACTCCACTAGAGCAGGGACTCGTGGCCTCAGCACCGCTGAGTAATTCCTGGGTGTGGGGCTGTCCTGTGCATGATGAGGTGCTGGACAGCATCCCTGCCATCCATTAGATTCTCCCTCACCCCCAGCTGTGACACCAAAAGTGTTTCCAGATATTGCCCAATGTCCCCAAGGTGAGGATTGTCCTAGCTGAATGTCAGAGAGGCTTTGCTGGAGCCCTTCCACATACAGTATGCGGCCATCCACTCTTGTTCCCCCTTGGCAACCCCCACAGCTATGGCTCGCCTGCCAGGCTTCCGGCACCTTCCTAGTCAGGTTCCTTTGCAGGTAGAAGGCAGAGGGCCTAGGACAGGTGGAGTGGTCACATCCAGGCTGACATTTACTGGCTGAGTGGCCTGGGACAGGGAGCATCACCTCCCGTACACCTTCCTGTTTCCTTATAAAATAAGATGATAAGTTACCTCCCATGTGAGGCCCCTGCCGGGGGTGATGGAGGTGAGAAGGGCTCACTCAGAGTCTCGTGGGTAGGAAGGGCCTGGCAGCTGTGGAGGTCACTGTGTCCACCCTCTGTGGGAAGAATGCTTCTGGGAGTCCTGGCACAGGTGTGGGCATGTCTGCAGCCATGTCCTAGCTTCTTTGCGTTCCTGGTTTCTCTCTGGCCGTGGCCTTATTTCCTCTGTATCTGGGGTCCGTGTCTCCTCTGTCCTAAGGGCCAGTTGAAGCCAAGTTGTGGGAGTTATATTTTGGGCTAAAGCTTCCTTAACTCCCACATTTTGTCCCTGCACCCCACCGGGTCCTCTTCCAGGTACCCCAGGCCACTGGGCCTGTACCACCTCCACAGGCACAGGACAGACCCATGTGGCTTTCCCAGGTGGGGATACTGGGACAGGACGGGCTGGCCACCAGATATTGACCTTGCTTTGAACTTGTTTACTGCTGAGTGAGTTCAAGAAATGACATAATGTCCAAGCTCCCTGGACTAAATTTAGGCCTCAAGAAAAAAAATTTCCCCTGGGTCAGTTCCAGTACCAGCGCACTCAGAGAGCAAGAGCAGCCCTGAGCCCCAAACATGCTGTGAACGCCACAGCCAGCTCTGCCCGGCTCTCAGGAAAGGCTGCTGGCTGGGGCATGTGTCTGCCCAGCAAAGGGGCAGCATGAATCTGCCTGGTGAATGACCACCCTTATGATTTCTAAGCCAATGTCTGGGGCACCCTCGTGCCCCTCCATCTGCAGAGCCCACTATGTGCAAGCCAGAAAAAGAACTGTGGCTTGAGAGGTGAACCCACAGACATGGCAGACTTTTTAGGTCAGTAAAAATCTGTTTTTGTTAAAATAAACATGTTATGAAATAGAACATAAAATTAAAATGACTTTTTTTTTTTTTCCATTTTACTAAGATTAAATTCACAAAATTTACCACTTCATGGCTGGGGGTGAAGCTCGGTGGTAGATCTCCTTAGCATGCATGAGGTCCTGTGTTCAGTCCTCAGCATCAAGAAATAAATGTGAAAAATTAACCATTTGTAGGGCTGGGGTTGTGGCTCAGTGGAAGAGCACTTGCCTAGCATGTGTGAGGCACTGGGTTCAATTCTCAGTACTGCGTATAAATATAATATATTAAAGGTCCATCAACAAATAAGAAAATATTTTTAAAAAAGAATTCACTGAGCCGGGCGCGGTGGCTCACGCTTGTAATCCCAGCACTTAGGGAGGCTGAGTCAGGAGAATCGCGAGTTCAAAGCCAGCCTCAGCAATGGTGAGGCACTAAGCAACTCAGTGAGACCCTGTCTCTACATAAAACACAAAATAGGGCTGGGGAGGTGGCTCCGTGGTCGAGTGCCCCTGAGTTCAATCCCCAGTACCAAAAAAAAAAAAAAGAATTCACTGGTACCAGGCATGGTGGCACACACTTGTAATCCCAGCTACTCAGGAGGCTGAGGCAGGAAGATGGCAAGTTCAAGGTCAGCCTCAGAAACTTAGCAAGGCCCTGTCTCAAAATAAAAGCGCTTAGTAGAGCTGGGCGCGGTGGCGCACACCCATAATCCCAGCACTTAGGGAGGCTGAGACAGGAGAATCGCGAGTTCAAAGCCAGCCTCAGCAATGGCGAGGCGCTAAGCAACTCAGTGAGACCCTGTCTCTACATAAAACACAAAATAGGGCTGGGGAGGTGGCTCCGTGGTCGAGTGTCCCTGAGTTCAATCCGCGGTATCAAAAAAAATGCTAGTAGCAGAGCGCCCTTGGTTTCTGTTCCCATTTCACACACACACGCAAAAGTTCATTGGTGTTTATTACATGATTCCATCTACACTGTTGTGCCACCATCCCCTCTATCTAGTTCCAGAACATTCTCATCACCCCCAAAAGAAACTGTACCCGTGAGCTCGCCACTCCCATTCCTCCCTCCTCGGTTCCCAGCAGTCTGCCCTGGGTCTCAATGGCTTCACCCCTTCTGGATGCTTCATATAAATGGCATCATACAACATGTGGTCCTTTGAGTCTGGTTTCTCTCACTCAGTATCATATCCAAGGTCCATCCATCTCGTACCACATTTTTTGGTGGTTTATTCCTTTTCTTTTTGCTTTTTTTGTGTGTGTGTGCATGCGCGCACATGCAATGCTAGGGCTTGAGCTCAGGGCCTCGCACATACCAGGCAGGAGCTCCATGTTCAGCTCCATCCCCAACCTGTTTTTTTTTTCCAGTTTGATTTTGAGACAGGGCCTAGATAAATTGCTGAGACTGCCCTGTAACTTCAGTCCTCCTGCCTCAGCCTTCCGGTTAGCTAGGAAGGCAGGCGTCCGTCACTACACCCAGCTGTTTAATTCCTTTTTATGACTGAATAGCATTTTGTTGTATGGAGAGACCACATTTTATTTGGATATTCATCTGTCCCTTTCCATTTGGGCCCTTTCCGCTCGGAGGCTGTTATTAATAATGCTTCTATGAACATTCATGTATAAGAATGTGTTTGAATCTATTTTTAGGTCTTCTCGGTTTATATCTAGGAGTGAAACTGCTGGGTGTTTTGCTAATTCTTTAAGTTTTTGAGAAACCTGCATTAACATGGATTTTAAAAGTAAAACTAAAAACATCAAAGAAATTTCAGGTATATATATAGTTTGACTCTATGCCGTAGATAATCCCTCAATTACTCCCATCTGGAGTTAGTTCACAGTTAGGGATCTTTTCTTTTCTTTTTTTTTTAATATTTTTTAGTTGTCAGTGGACCTTTATTTTATTTATTTAAATGTAGTGCTGAGAATCGAACCCACTGCCTCACACATACTAGGCAAGCGCTCTACCACTGAGCCACAACCCCACCCCCTGCAGTTAGGGATCTTTCATTCATTTAATCCACTGCCACTTGACAGGGTGACTCTCCTGGCCTTGTTTTAACAGAGGAGGCATCTGGGACTGAGAGCACCTGGTCCCACAAGAAGCCAGTGGCAGATACAGAAAGGGTGGTATTTGAACCCAGCTCTGTCATCCAAATCCTGCGTCCCTTCACACAACAGGTTGTAGACAGAGCCCAGCCCTGGTGACAGTGGACCCTGACTCTTTCCTGGGGCAACGAGAAAGCCCAGCTCCAGGCCAGGTGCGGTGGTGCATATCTGTAATCCCAGCAGCTTGGGAGGTTGAGGCAGGAGGATCTTGAGTTCAAGGCCAGCCTCAGCAACTTAGCAAGGCCCTAAACAACTCAACAAGACCTTGTCTCTAAATAAAATATTTTAAGAATGGGCTGGGGATGTGGCTCAATGGTAAAAAAAATTGAACCCTGGGTTCAATCCCTGGTGCACACACACACACACACACACAAATAGCCCAGCTCAGAGCCACACGTGTGAACCTGGGCCTGTTGGGCTTCCTGCCATGGCTGCAAGAGATCAGATCTGCTGGTTTGGGGAGTAACAGGGTACTGGCCAGTGACAGCTCTTTGTCCCTTCTCAGCCCCGCTAGATGGAGGATCTTGTAATCCCTGCCAGCCCTGCTTCCCAGCCCTCTGCACCCCAACCAGTCTGGGGCCCTGAACAGACCGGCTGTCCCTATGTTCTCATATGGCTTGCTTGGCTTTCAATTCAAGCTTGAACACTTCTCTCCTCTTCAACTTTTTTATATTCCACCTCAGAAACCCCAGAAAGTAAATCTGGGCTGCTTAGGCATTCCTTGGTATTATTTTAGTATGTGTGGTTTTGTTTGTTTGTTTGTTTTTCAAACCACGTGATCTGTCGTCAGCGCCTTGCATGCGGCACCTCAGGCCCAGGTGGGAGCTTGCTGTTCCCTGCCTGGGTCCCAGAACTCCAGGTGACCCACAGCTCCTGCCGTCCCCCAAGGCTCTATTCCTTCTTCCAGCCTACACCTTCCTGCTGCCAGAGAAATTTGGGATGGGGAGGGAGGGAGACTGAGTCATGAGAAATAACCCAAATAACCAGAATCATTCGATCAGGGCTTGCTGACTAGAATGCTGGGCAGCCATCTTGTAAGCTCTTGTGTTCAGGGAATTTGTACAGACATAAAAACTTCTACATGATCGCCATCCAGGGAGCAGGAAAATGATAGGCATGTAGGGGAACAGTCTAGAAAAACGGGAACAAATCCTCTTAAAGTGTTGTTCTGTGGTATCTGTGGGTGGTTTGAGATGACAGGTGATTTTTAACTGTTTTTTCCTGTATATTGTTTCCTGCATGAAGTCCTTGCTCTGACATCAGAGGAACACTCATATTATTAAGAGAAATGTTTATAAAGGGTCAGTTCTCCCTGGCGTCCCCCAAGAGGAGAATGCTGGCTCTGTACAGAAACAGGGCCAAGCCTCCCTGGCAGCCACCTCCACATGGGGAAAGGAGTGGACAGCCATGACTGTTGGGCGCCTTGGGCCCACCAGAGGGCGCCAGGCGCCTGCAGTATCCTGAGGCTGGCTGTCCTCCTGCCGGCCGCTAATAGATGTTCCCGAGAGCAGCCTGTGACCCTACAGCTCAAATAAGAAGCTTCCCAAGCCCATGGCTCATCCAGGCCTGGAAGGTGCTGGCCACAAAACTACCCAGTTCCTGATATTTTTAGTACTTGGCCCATCTGGCGTCGCATCTCACATATCTGAAAACAGCTTCTGTTGTCTTGCTTTCCTCTCAGACGCTTCTGATGAGCAGAACTCACAGTCTTCAGTGGAAAACTCGATGAACAGTTCAGAGAAAGTAGAACGGCAGCCATCTGCAGAGTCAGGGCTGGCGGCAGAGATGTCCACAATCTCTCAGGTACCTGGAGCGAGGCCTCAGAGGGCCAGCCAGAGCGGCCGGGAGCCTGGTGGGTTGTCGGGGGTACGTTGAAAGGTGTTTCATCATTTTTTTTTATCCCTGCACAGTTAGAACTGCCATTCCAGGCATCGTCCATGGCTATCACCCTGGGTGCCTGTACCATAGCAGAGGAGGAGAAGGAGGGCATGGGCCCTGCTCCCGGGAGCCTCGGGTAGGGCAGGAAGGGTCCTTCCCAGCCTCAGCTTCAGATCCACAAAAGCCTCACTGTGTCTCAGAGACCTGAAGGCTGGGGGCGCCCTTTACAACTGAGCCCAGGCCGCTGCTTGGACCCCTTGCTGGGTCGTAACCAAGCACGTCAACATCTGGCTTGCATCCGTCCTGCTGCCTGCCCATCCCCACCTCCCCGCCTCGCCCTGGGAAAACCCTTCTGACTCCCTGATATTTGATCTGGCCTGGGTCTCACATGTCTCTCTCCCATCTCCTGTGTCTCTGTCCTGATGTGGAGCAAGTCACCTGTAGGTCCAGCTCCATGCTCACTCACTGTCATCCTTGCCTAAGCAAAACAGAAGGCCCTTCACCAGAACAGGGCCAGCCCTGGGAGTCCCACAGCCCATTTTCTCCTGTTAACACCCATGTAGACTTTGTATGCTTTCTTAAATTAAAGGGGTGGGGATACAGGAAGAGAGCAGGCCTTCCAGAGTCCACGGCTCCTGCTGCATGGTCCCGGGAGAAGCGCACCCAGCCTTCCTCCAAGCCTAAAGCCCACCCCACATCCAGGCCCAGTGTCTATATTTCATATTTAACACCAAGCACCTGCTGTATGCCGGGGATCAGGGACATGGGGTAGCTCTCATGGGTTCAGGGCTCAGTGGGTCATGGCAGACACAGACAAGACAAGTCTGACCAAATGCCACGTGGGAGAGGCACAGGGTGACATGATGAAGAGTGATGAGTCAGGGAGGAACTGGGGTCCACGTGGGCCAAGAGGAATTGAGTTTGAAGGGTGCAAATGACAGGAAGGCAGGCACAGCCAGGGGGCACCCGCCTCAGGATGGGAGCCAGGCTGGGGAATGAAAGAGGGGCCAGGGCAGGTGCTAGAGCCTAGAAGACAGGATGCAATGGCCAGGCAAGAGGGCCAGTCCCCTGGAGCTGGTCCCCTGGCCTCTTCAGCCCTGGTAAGGAGTCTCGTTTTGTTCTGAAGCCAGTGGGAAGGGTCAGGAGGTGTCATGCCCGCTGTGTGGCCCGTGTCTTGGGAAGGTGGCTCTGGCTGTGTTGAAGGACGTGTGGGTGGCCACAGCGGAGGCCACTGCATCATCCAGGCAGGTGGTGGCTCCGGATTGAGCAAGAGAGGTGGGCAGGCCATGAGTGGGACTTGCTGGAAGGTGGGGGCGGTGGGGAGAAGGGGGGCTGCAAGGTACTGAATGAGCATGGGCGGTGTCCCAGGCCAGTGGCCACAGAGACTCAGAACCACCAGTCAGGATGGGTGTGATCCAGGAGCTTGGGCTCAGGTGTTCTCAGGTGACCAAGGTGACTGGGTGGCGAGTGGGTGAATATTTGATCTTGGGGGGTTTGGGGGCTCATGGGATGTCTTGGGAATTTAGTGACAACTACAGGCTGCTTTCCCCAGAATAACGTACTTGTTTGTACCTTTAACAAATGCCTTGTGTCTGCCCTGGACTGGGAACCCATGTCCTAGAGGAGCAACAGTTCAGGCGACAGTGGACCTTGGGAGCAGGCCTAGAACCTGGGCAGGTGCACCTGAAGCTGGCGTACCAAATAACTACCCTCACACTCCACTGCAGATGGATGATCACTCCCAAGGAAGCCTGGCCCCTCTGGGGTGGGGGGTGAAGGGGCAAGAAGCTCAGAGGCAGAGGAGCAGCTGGGTAATGATCCCGGGGTGAGGACGCGCGTGGCAGGGCCAGGCAGGGGCCTGGCATAGTTCTGAAAGCACCGGGGTGCGACCTTGCCCCATGATCCTTGCCTGGCTGGGGCTGGGACCGCACAGCTCCTCTGTCCCTCACTTTCTTCCTGGGCTGTGGCCTGAATCCCTCTCCTGCTTCTTAACCTGTGTCTCTCTATTCTTCCTTCTTCCCCCAAGGATTTGGACGGAGTGCCACCCTCCAAAAAGATGAAGCTGGAGGCCTCTCAACAGAACTCCGAAGACATGTAGACACCCAGCTCAAAGCTCAGTCCGTGTGGCGCGCCGGCCATCAGCGGCTTACTCTAGGAAGCGCTGCCCGCGAGTCCTCTTGGGCGCGGACGGGACTACTAAGTTTCAAGTTTACCAAGTGCAAATCCAAGAAAACCCAGAACGGCGAAGAAACTTCTCAGACACTGAAGAACTCTGCTGTGAAGCGAAACACTCGAACCTAGAAGCGGCTGTCCTGGGAGGCGAGGCCGACCGCTCCGGAGGGTCCACACCGTCTCGGAAGCCAAGATCACATTTGTGTTGCTGCTGTTTCCCCCCAACTTCTCTATTTAATGATATAAGCTATTTGAGGGTGGTGCCCATCAGGAATTCGCTTTCTGTCGGGGGCTTTTCACTGTTCTACCAATTCCTTCTGCTTTCTTTTTTTGTGCCTTGTGCCCTTGAGGTGACCTCTGGCATGTTTCCTGGTTGTTTTGCATCTCCCTTTACAAAGTGCCCTCTAGGTCCAGCTGAGGCAGTGGCCACCACCTTCCTCGCCCCTCTCCTCCCTGCCCAGGACTGCTGTGGAGCAGGCAGGCTGGAGCTGCGGGACAGCATTCATTCCTCAGCTGGCCCAGTTTCGGGAGGGGGGACCTGGGCACTCCCTGAGCCCTGGGTGGGGTTGGCACCAGCCTCCAGGACTCCTGGAATCACAGGTGCCAAAGCCTAGTCTCCAAGGGCTGGCCTCCTCGGGTCTAGGCCATGCCCTCACCTCCTCAGGGCTTTGGGGGCTGGCTATTTCCAAGCTCCCAGTGGCCCAGATGGACATGCAAAGCCCTTAGATTTTTCTGGCACTTCCACCCTCTTGCCCCCACTGTCACCGCCACCTCCGTCACTGCTTTCTCCTGGACCTCCGAAGACAAGTGTCTCCTTGAGACAGTAGCAGGGCTAGGAGGTGGGAGCCGGCAGCAGGCATAGCTGGTGCTGAGCTTCCTCACAGGACGTTGCTTGGATTTCAAATCCATAGAAACCTGCTGCCCTCTGACCAGACCCCCCCAATCCTGGGCCTCCCCCAGCCCCCAGAGGCAAGATTGCAATTGGAGGAAACCCACTCGCTTCTGCGAAATGTTCTGACTCTCAGAGCCGGACAGTTGGATTGAATCTCCTTCCCAGGACATGCCGTCGGTCTCCACCAGAGATCGGGCCTTGATGGTAGGGCCTTAAAGGCCAGAGACAAGGCACCAAGGAATTGGAAAGATTTGCACACCCTCCAGAAAGGAGCAACTGAATTTCCCCTTCCCCGTGCCCAGCCTACGCTGGGACAGTCCTAAGTGGAGATGCCCCCTTGGACGAACTGCCTAGCTATTGAGTTTTGAGGCCTGGTTTGCTCTTAATTAATATACAGCTCCTCAGACCTGAACCCTTTTCCTAAGCTTTCTTTACTGCACTGGAGTCATAACTCCCTTTGAGTTGTGTGTTACTGGGAGGGCGGGAGGGGGGACTTTGGGTTTTGTTGGGGGTTGTTTTTTTCGTTTTTGTTTTGGCTAATTGGTGCATATTCAGGTACCACTTTGACATGTGGATCTTTCTCCCGACCACCATGAGAAGTGTCTGCCAGGTTCCATTTTCTAAGAGTTTCTGAGGGTGAAGCTCCTATTTTTTTTTTTAAGGGAGCCTATCTATTTCCTGCACTTCAAGAAGAATCAAAATGTTCCTGAATTTCAAATACCTCATGCAAAAATGTCTCCTGAAATAAGGGAAGGAAAAAAAAAAAAACTTTGAAAATCTTAATGTTGAAGATAGCAATGCCGAAAGGTTCTGTCTTAAAAAAAAAAAATCCTTGTACTTACCAATTTTGCCCCTCAGGCGGTCAGTTCTGCTGAGAACTGTGTTCTGCGCCTTGACATGTTCTGCGCCTTGACATGGAAGCAACGTATCTCAAGGCGGCTTTACCTCCAGATCCTGTAGAGTTAGGGTAACGTTTTTTTTCTTTGCAGCAAAACTCCATTTTGATGAAAGATGAATCTGGATATTTGTTTCTCTTTTGGAAAACGAGAGGTTACAACCCAGACAGCTGAAGGAGACTCCAACACATGCATCCATAGAGATAGGAAGGCAGCCAGGGCCTCCTCTGCTCACGTGGCCTCTCTGGACAGGCAAGGGGAGCTGGCCCGGTGGAGGATGAAGACATCCACGGTACTGAGGCTGTCATTAGTTTTTCTCTGAAGTGCCTGAAGGTAGGAATGGGCCAGCGGTTGGGACCGGTTGGGACCAGCTGGGCCCCGCCAGGCAAAGCGCCAGCAGCCCTGCACTCCACGCTGGCCAGGAAGGCCTTCCATGCGGAATGGTTAGACTGCAGAAATCCAATGTGCTTCCTTCCCCGACGCAGCCTGCTCCTTGGAGCGCTGCTCCCCCCAACCCTGCACCCCTCGCCCTGTCCCCACCACAGAATCTAAGACCTTTCAGCCGGCCGAGCCAGGGGCGGGGGAATCCTAAGTGAATGCCTTCCGCGGACATCAGGCCCCATGGCCTAAAGGGCTCCCAGGGCAAACTTAATTCCCCCCCAAAACTTGAAGGTGGGGAAGCTGCGGCTAAACATTCCACAAAGTGCTGGCACTTACACCCGTAACCCGGAAGGCTGGTGACGGATTCCTATGGGGTGGTGACCTCCCATCATCAAGCGGTGTCATGGTTTGGAATGTTCGTTATGGCCGAGGACCTGGTTAGAGGTATAAAGACTTTTTTTCACCGTTACCTAATTTTTTTCCCCCTCTTTAACAATTTTCTTTTTTTTGGTGTGTTGTACAGCAGTATGATTTTTCACTTATTTATTCCATCAGTAGATATGGTTTGTACAATGTACAATGGCTACATTTCAGAAAATAAAAAACTTTCAAATCATGAGTACGTGTGGTTTTGTGGCATTATAATAAAGAGTAAAAGCATGGGGCTGGGGTTGTGGCTCAGCGGTTGAGCGCGTGCCTCGCATGTGTGAGGCACTGGGTTCGATCCTCAGCACCACATAAACTAAATAAAGATGTTGTGTCCATCTACAACTAATAAACAATATTTCTTTTTAAAAAATGGTTTAAAAAAAAAAAAGAGTAAAAGCAGGTGGGTGTGTGGGTACTGTGGTGCATGCCTGTAGTCCCAGCTACTTGGGAGGCTGAGGCAGGAGGATCACAAGTTTGAGGCCAGCCTAGGCAACTTAGCAAGACCCCATCTCAAAATAAAAACAGGCCTGAGGGTGTAGCTCAGAAGCAGAGCACCTTCCTAGCCATGGGCAAGGGCCCAAGTTCAATCCCAGCACCACACAAAAAATCAGGCAGGATGGCAAGAATGCCCTCAGGAGCCAGGGGTGGTGGTGCATGCCTGTAATCCTAGTACTTTGGGAGGCTAAGACTGGAGAATGGCAAGTTCAAAGCCAGCCTCAGCAACGGTGAGGCACTAAGAGTCCCTGTCTCTACATAAAACACAAAATAGGGCTGGGGATGTGGCTCAGTGGTCGAGTGCCCCTGAGTTCAATCCCTGGTACCAAAAAAAAAAAAAAAAAAATGGCTGCATGTCCCAGCTATACAGGTTGAGGTGAGCTCCTCACATGCAGAGATTGTTGTGTCCACATGACAGCTGTTATTACTAAGCATCAGTAGGGATCCAGGTGAACCACTGGACACTCCTTTCTGTGGGCAGATATTGTCAACCACTTCTTGCAGGTGAGTTTCTTGTTCAGCTTGTGTGGCCAGGAAGAGCCCCACTCTAACAGCCATGCCTGGGGCTGGGAGTATAGCTCCCATAGTATAGCGCTGTTGCCTAGCATGTGCAAGGCCCCTGGATTTGATCCCCAGCATCATAAAAAATGATAGAAAAGCCTCACCTAACAGATGCCCCAGGCCTGGGTTCCGTAAGGACATCAGCTTGCTGCTTCCCTGACTTTGGGAGCCTTTGGCCTGTGGAAGGGACCCCGGGAGGTGGACATGCTGATGGACTGCAACCTTGGCCTGACTTATAACTGGACATCTAGTGGCTTGTACAGCTGGAACCAGAACCTTGCCTGGGCCCTTTCCTCCTAGCTAAGACTCCCATGCCCCATTGACTTTTTCTTGTTCGGATTCACTTCCTCTTTCAGCTGAAAACTGGCCCTGGCCCTGGGTGAGCTTCCTGGATGCAGTGGGGAGAGAATATTGTTCTAGAAGCTCTGGGGCCAAGTCACCGACTTGGAGGCAAACGCTCTCCTTTTTGTTCTGTCTGCCTTTCTGACCCACCCTGATCTTTTTCAACATGTTTTCGTCGTTTTTACCAGAATTGGTTGCTCAGCTAAATTAACTCCTGATATGGAAAGTTCAGATGGATGAAACACAAATCACAGGGGCCTTGTTTGCTTAACAGAAAAAAAAAAAAAAA
>PVHX01011546.1:0-63651 GCA_004024805.1 Geosciurus inauris
TGCTTGATAATGCTATTCCTGCTAATTGGTTGTAACTCTGCTCGGTAATACTTCCTGCTGTATGAAAAGTATATAGAAGGAGGCTGGGGGGAAGAACGAGAGAGAACAAAAGAGAACCAAGGAAGGCAAGAAGAGCGCTCAACAAAATAAAGATTGCTTTCTGAGAACAACGGCGTGATTATTGTCTCCTGCCGGCGGGTGACGATAGACCTTAATATAGGACTTTCAGCCTTTAGACTGTAAGAAAAAGAAATATGTTGTTTAAGCCATCAACCTATGTTATTTTGTTATAGTGTTGTTAAAACCAAGGTCCTTTGATGAATAAAGGGCAATAATCTTGGTGTAGGAAAAGCAAGATAATCCCAAGATAATATGTTGAGAAACATTAATAATTTCAGAGATTTATCTCTGTTTATAGTTAGTCATGTAAATGAACCTGAAAACTACCTCCAGGCACAAGACTAAACAAACAGTGACAACTGAAGTACAAATAAAAATAGCAGTATAAAACAAATTTATTCCAAAAGAGCACTGAATCTAAGATGAATCCACTGCAACTTTGGAGGCTAATATAAAGCATGCCCAAAATAGTACAATGGAAATTCCACTTCTAGCAGGGCAGCATGAGTGGCTCTGCAGTCCTGCCCCTCAGTGCAACATGTACAACCAGTAAAAGATATGCAGAAAAACCTCCAGCCATTTTAAATCTCTGAATAATATCCTAAAGGTATATGACAAAGATAAAAACATTATCCAAGAAAAATCTACCAGATCTCAGTAAGAAGAGTCAGAGTCTGTGACATTTGCATCATGACCCACTCTCTCCCTCCCTCCATTCCTATTCCCAGTTCAGAATGATGGAAACTCCACTACAAGTTAGATATCTTAGATAAAATGGAAAAAAATTCATACAAAGACATGAACTATTGACACTGATTCAATAAGAATAAAATTCTGAAAAATCACTATAAGAAATAGTGACTGAATTAAATAGCAAAAAAAAAAAAAATTCAGAAATAAACTCCTAGGCTCTAATTATGTAAATGCTGAATTCTACTATATACTTAAAGAATTAATTTCAGTTCTTCACAAATGCATGCAATGTATACAAGAGGAAGAAACCTTGAAACTTATCCTATGATAACAGCAATAATTTGATTTTATAAACCTAAACTATGACAAGAAAACAAAACTATAGACTAATATCACTTATGAATATAGGCATAAGACTCCTCAATGAAAATAGTAAATAATTCATTATCACATAAAAAGAATTATATAGCATTACCAAGTGGAATTTATCTCAGAGATATAAGTTTGTGTTAATTTGAAAATCAATGAATGTGGGGCGGGGGTTGTGGCTCAGCGGTTGAGTACTTGCCTCGCATGTGTGAGGCACTGGGTTCGATCCTCAGCATCACATAAAAATAAATAAAGGTATTATGTTCATCTACAACTAAAAAAAATATTTAAAAAAAAGAAAACCAATGAATGCATTTCCCAAAGTAATAACAAAAAAAGAATAAAACACCATGACCATCTTAACTAATACAGAAAAAGTAATAATAGGAATAAAGAGAACTCTTCCATTTAAGAAATGGAACACACACATACGTACACATGTTGTCCATGCCCACAGTCACACAGAAAACATTACATGTAACAGTGAATTACTGAACACTATTCTCTGAGCTCAGAAAGCAAACAAAGAGGGTTTAGTCTCACCATTTCTATTCAACATTTTACTGGCATTTCTAGACAGTACAGTTAGGCAAGAAAAAGGTGAAAGGGCTATAAATGGTAATGAAAGTAGTAAAATTATCTTTATTTAACTCACAGATGATACTAGATTGTATATTGTCCTAAGACATCCACTAAAAACCTAACCAATTCATAAACTATTTATACAAGATTGTATAACCTAAGACCAAAATACAAAAATCAATCATATTTCTTCTATGTACTTGCAATGAAAAAATGTAAGAAAAAATTCTGATTAAAATCATAAAAAATTATAAAAGATTTAGAATGGATGTAATCAAAAAAGTATGCAACTGAGCGAAATGAATCAAATTGTTTTATGAATGTATAAATATACCACAATAAAGCCCCTATCTTATACAATAAATATGCAAAAATTACTGTAAAAATAACCATAAAAATCACAAGCCACTATCAATAGAAGCTAAAGACAATCTAAACAACTACAGACTCTATCTTCATGGATTGAAAAACGTAATGTTTATAATACTCACCAAATTCATCTACAGACTCAATCTAAAATCCCATTGGCTTCTTTGAAAAAAAATTGAGATTATTCAAAAATCCATATGAAAATTGAAGGGGCTCTATATACCAAAGTATCTTGAAAAAGATGGAAATCTCACACTTTGATTTTAAGATTCAATACAAAGATGAAGTAATCAAGACTATATGATACTGGCATAATGAAAGAAAGAAATCAATAGAAGAAAAATTAAGATTTCATGACCTTTGATTTTACAATCATTTCTTAGTTATGACACCAAAAACATAGCAGTCAAATAAAAGAATAAATTGAACTTCCTCACAATTAAAAATGTTCATGCTTCAAAGAACAGTACTTAAGAAATGAAATTTAAATGCACAATACAAGGGAAAATGCTCGCAAATTGTATAACCACAGTATGAGGGACTTGTATCTAGAATACAAGTCAATAATAAAGCTCAATAATAAAGATTTTACCCAATTTAAAAATGAGAGATCTTCATCAAAGAAAATATACAAGTATCCTATATGCACTTAAAAAGATAGTCAACAGCATTTGTCATTAGACAAATCAAAATGAGATATAATTTCACACATTTGGATTGCTGTGGTCAAAAACATGGATAGTAGTAAAGGTTCTCAGGGATATGGAGAAATTGGAATCTCATACACTGCTGGTAGGAACATAAAACAGCAGTGCTTCAGAAAACAACCAGGTAGTTCCTCCAAAGGTAAACATCAAGTAACCCTATGACTCAGCAACTCCACTCCTAGGTATGTATCCAACTGAAGTGAGAACATAAATCTGAACAAAGACTTGTATATAATATAATAGCTCATAACAGCATCTTTTATAATAGTCAAAAAGTGGAAGAGAAAAATAAAATGATGTATATTAAATAAATGGAATGATAGGAATAAAAAGTAACTAAGTATTGCTACATGCATGCATGCTACAACATGAACGAACCTTGAAAATATGTGGCAAATGAAAGAAGCCAGACACAAAAGTCCAAAGGTCTGGGTGATGGTGGAGGGGATTGGAAGATGATGACTAAGGGATACAAGGGTTCTTTTTGGTGCTGAGATGCTCAAAAATTACGGTGATGATTTCACAATTCTGAGCACACTAACACCATTGAATTTTAAATGAATGCTATTGATAGTGTATGAGTTATACTTTAATAAAGTTGTTTTTAAAATTGTATTTAATATGTGAATCACATGATTTCCATGGTGTTTATCAATTTTGATAGTGATACATGTACACATTCATCAAGTTGGGCTTTAAAAGTTTAATATTGTGATTCTGGCCAACATTTATATTATAAATTATAAATCTCTTTTATGCTGTGTAGTAGATGATATTGTTTCCCTGCCCAACATCAATCCTTTCCTATGCTCCCAATAGAACTCAGCTTTTATTAAATCTTCACCCTCTGCTCTCACAGCCATGCATCGTGGTGAAGGTGACACTATATCTAGTACCAGAAACAGATTCTATTGCTGAAATGTTAATTCAAATCTCCTTGCTGAGCATGTGACCAAAACATAGCAAATGAGAACAGGTTAGAAATCTGCTTGAGAGCAATTTTTAAAAACTTCCCGAAATCTTCTCAGTGAGCCATGGTAAATATTTCTTCTAGATGTTACCTGAATGATGACAGCTGGAAAATTTCAATCACTTGACCTTATAAATATCATGTTGTCAAATCCAGCAATCCTGGAACATGCTTTACATTTGAACTTTGATGTGAGATAAAAATTGCTCTTATATATTTAACCATTTTGAATTTGAGGCTCCTTTAACTTGCATTTAATTTGTTTTAGTTTTGGGATTAAAGTGTAACAGTGAGCAAATCACTATCAATCTGAATAATAACTTTATGCTTTTCCTATATTATTGAAGTAGCATAAAATAAATTATCAAATCTCAAAAAATCAGGTATTATCCATCATTAAACACTGTTAATAATTGAAAAGTTGCAAGTGCTATCACAAGGCATAAGCAGAGCATCGAGAATTCCGTGACCATAAACACTGTGCCTAAGGTCCTTTGATGTACATATGCTGCACTCTGTTCCTTTAACACAAAACTATAAACTTGTACATTAGCACTTTATTAATAGTAAATAATTTAGACAAACCAAATACATCTAGCTGAAAACATTCTATAGATAAGGATTTGACCTTCCAGAGAATCTATCATTATCATATTACAGAGGGGATTTATTTGACTGGGCCCCTTTTATTGCCTAAGAAGTTTCAGAAGAGGGAAGGCTTAATTTTCTCCCTGAACCTTTATAAATATTTCCTTGTCATATAATCCTCAGGTATTTCATAGGTGTTTTGTAACATCTTCTGCAATTTCACACAAAAGAATAAACCTACCAAGAGATTTTATAACCAAAACTTGAATCATCGATAGAAAGTAGAAATTACATTCATAATGCATGATAATTGTAACAATTTATAAGAAAGACTGTTAAAATTTTGTTAGACTTTTATCCCATAATTCTTAGTCATATAAATCTTGTACACATATTTCTAAATATTTTCAGTGAAGTATAATTTACATACAGTGAGAAAAAAATTTAAGGGTATAATTCCATGAGTTTTTGTCAAACACATAAAATTATATAGCCATAACCACGATGAAGTTTAGAATAGTTCAAGAAGTCTCAAAATTTCCTACATCTCTTTATAGTTACCTACATGCCTCACACACTCAATCCATAGAAACCATTGATTTCTATACTCATTGTTGGCTCTCAACATGTTATATATGTGAAGAGTGTGTAGTCTTTTGAGTATGTCTCCTTTACCATAGCATATATGATTCATCTGTGTTGTTGGATATATCAATATTTTGTTGTATTTTACTACTAAAGAATATTCTATTGTATAGATTCTCCAAAGAGTGTTCATCCATGCTTTAATTGTAGGGTATTTAGATAAATTTTAGTTTTTTTATTGTAAGCCTGCCCTACATAGATGTATAAAAATGTTTATATGAACATTTTTTATTTACCCTGGGGAAGTACCTAGGAGTAGAAATATGGTGTCATATGGCAATATTAAAATCATATTTATAAGAGAATGCCCAATTATTTTCCAAAGTTCACATACCTACTACAGAAAAGTATGACTACTGATCAGCTCTTGGAATGGTCATCTGGTTTTATATCATCTCTTCTCAGAGGTATGTAATAGTATCTCTCCCTCCTTTTTTTTTTTTTAATTTGAGATGGGGTCTTACTATATTTTCAGATTGACCAATAACTTCTGGGCTCAATTGATACTTTTGCTGCAGCCTCCCAAATACCTGGGACAAGTATAGGCCATCATGCCCAGATATGTATTCTTTTTTAAATTTAAATTGTACTAGTTAATTATGATGTTTTGCATCTTTCCTGTGACTATTTTCTATCTGTGTTTTCTTTGATGAAGTGTCCATCGTAATCTTTTGGATATTTTAAAAATTAAGTCATTCCTTTCTAATTTATGAGTGGAGTTCTTTAAATATTCTGCATGCAAGCACTTGACTTTATTTCCATTTCCAAATATCTTCATTTTTTGTACAGACTTAAGTATTATCTGGAAATATTATTCCTTCTATCTGAAATACTCTCTATAATATTTTTTGCAGTGCTGATCTGTTATTCATGAATTCTCTTCCATTTATTTCTATTCTACTTAAAAATTCCTTATTTTACCTTCAGTTTTGAAAGATTTTTTCCACTGGTCATATCCTTCTAGATTGAGAGTTTTTTATTGAGGATTTTGTTTTTCTTCGCTTTATTTTTCTTGTGGCACTTAAGTTCTCTATGATCCTCCAGATGCTGAAAATTCCGCTGCATTCATTGTATTTTTTCTTTGTATGGATTTTTTTCTTATTTTCTCTGGAAGCCACCACAATAGTTTCCTTTGTTTTACTATTTAGCAATTTGAATTCTACATGTGTTTATTTTCAAGAATTTATCCTACTTGGAGTTCTCTGAAGTCATCAGACACATTTGATCCATTGTCACAGATGTGGAACATCTATAAAAACTTAAATATAGTAAATAATATAAATCTATTTTAATATAGCAATTGTACTACCATTAATTAATATTAATTAATATAATACATAAGGTCTAGATTATGATTTCAACCCTATTTAGCACAGCTTTGCCAGTTTCATCAAAATATTCACAGAATTGAAAACTTGGGACTTAATGCAGTAATATATTTTATCGATTCTGCAAATTCTGAGCTATTACCTTTAAAAATATCTTTCTTCTCACATTCCCTTTTCCTCCTGAGATTTTAGTGTAAAATATACTCAGCAGTTCAATATTTTCTCACAGTTCTGGGAAGTTCTGTTGTAGTTTTCTTCCCTACTCTGCTTTCTATTTTTGTTATAGTTTGGGTAATTGCTATTAACATACGGGTTATCTCTGAGTCTCATTCTGTTCGTAGCTTTGTCTACTGACAATAGATTGCTTTTTCTCTTGTTTGTTTTGTCTGTCTCAATTTTTATATTAGTGATTAGACATGATTGGTGCAGAAAAAAACATAAACAGTAATTATGGAAATGAGCTTGCCTTTTCTTGTGTTAGGCCATTACTGTGTGGGCTAAATCCAACTAATCAAGAGTTGGGCGACATTTTTTGTTGTTGTTGTTGCTGCTGCTGCTGCTCTTGTTTCTTTTATTTACACCAAGAGAATTTTTCTTAATGTTTTTGCTTCATATTCAGCTTCCAACTTTCATTTTGTACCTATATCTTACAAGAGTTTTTCTCTTCACAATATGGTCCATCTACCAGTGAGAAACAGCTGTTTATTCCCAAACAGTTCAGGTCCTGGCCAAAACCATATGAGTTATTTTTTTTGGCTCATAGACTTTTACAAAGGACTTACCCTGAAGGCCTCACAGAAGAAAGCTGCACTCACTTAAAAACTTGTATGCAGACGGTACAGTGAAGTTTGTAAAGAGAGTTGCAGTCAAGGTCTCAGGCCTACAAGGCCATCTGGCTCTTAATCTGCATTCTATGCCTAACATCAGAGGTCTTTTACTGGATTTGGCAGAGGGCCCCCTCAGGTGACCCTGTCATGATCTTCCTGTAAGAGAGCTTGGGAGACGTTAGAGTTTGAAGATGCTTTCTTCCACTCTGACTCAGTACTCAGAACTTTCTACTCCCAGCTCTTTCCCCTTTGCTCTTCTCCACTTGCAGATTCCTGTGACCACAGGAATCTTTCGTTCAAGGCTCCCTCCATATATATTGATCCCCATGTCTGCACAGATTGGCCTGATCAGTTATGGTTTAGAAATGGAGTATTCCCTCCAAAACTCATGTGGTACAGGCAGTGTTCAGAGAAGTGACTTCAAGGAGGTGACTGGATCATGAGGGCTCTAACCTCATATGTGGATTAATCCATTGATGGCTGGCTGAATGAACTACTGAATGGTAAGTGTAAGTACACAGAGCACAGCTGGAGGAAGTAGGTCATTAGGGGTGTGGCCTTGGACTATACCTGCTCCTGGCCCCTTCGCCCCTAACCTCTTTGCTTCCTGGCTCCCATGAGCTGAGCAGCTTTCCTCTACCACACCCTTTCTCCAATGGAGCCAGTCAACAAGAAGACTGAAGCCTTTGAAATCATAAGCAAAAATAAATCTTTCCTCTTTTAGTTTGTATTTCTCAGGTATATGTCACAACAAAGAAAAACTAACACAATAGGCAAGTCATTGCGTGAGAGAAAATGAACAGGGAGGAATTGCTCCCTTGTGCAATTTAACCCCTTATCTATACTAACCCAGTAAGTGGTTAAAAGGGCTCATTTTGACTTCTTGGCTTAACTGGCTACTCAACTCTGTCAGGCTCTGCTGAGCTGCTTTATTTTTTTCTCCTATGTTTTTATTGGAGCATTATAATTGTATATAATGGTGAGATTTATGGTTAAATATTTTCACATTCACAAGATAAAACAATATAAGTTGGCCAATATAATTTTCCAGTATTTCCCTTTTTTCTCCTCTCCTCCCTCCCCTGGTCCCTTTCCTCTACTGAATTGATCTCCTTTCAGTTTTTAAAGTTTCCTGAGACCTTGGTAATAACATTTCCTAACACCATGTTTCTTTGTTAAGCTGGTGGAAAGAAACATGGAAATGTTATTACCTGGGTCTCAGGAATTGGACTTTCTCAGAGATCCTAACCTTTCTCTGGTGGTAGAATATGCCTGGTGAACTAAACATATGACAGTTTTCTTCTTCTCTCTGATGAATACATAGACTTTTAAAAAATCTTTCTTCCAGGAGCAATGTGTCTCCACTTGTGTGCTGAGACCTACAGGTCTTGCTGCCCTTCTGCCTGTGGCTAAAGGCTGTTCCATAGCAGAAAAGAGTCTGGGTGGGGGTTTGTATCTTTCTGTAACAGCACTGCCCCTTTCTTTCAGGCATCATGATTGATGGAAGATTTATTCACTCCTCCACCCTGTATCTAATTTTTCTCCTGTAAGTCCTATTGAAGTGTATAGAGAAGAGTCTGTAGGGGTCTAAGCTACATGTGCTCTTTGATTCTCCTGGGCTCTGTATCTGTATACTAGAGAAAACTTAGCTTTTAGTAACTCACAAAATTTCATATAAACTTTTTTTTTTGGTACTAGAGATTGAACTCAGGGGTACTTGACCACTGAACCACATCCCCAGCCTTATTTTTGTGTTTTATGTAGAGATGGGTCTCACAGAGTTGCTTAGCACCTCACTGTTGCTGAGGCTGGCTTTGAACTCACGATTCTCCTGTCTCAGCCTCCCTAAGTGCAGGGATGACAGGCTTACACCACCACTCCTGGCTTAAACTTTTTTTTCTGTATTTTTCTTCCCTATTTATTTGATCCTTGGCATGTTTTCTCCTTATGCTCTTCAAGAGATGAGTCAGTGTTTTCATCTTGTTCCATCCTAGATTTGAACTACATATTTTCCCTGTTACTTCAGCTATTTCTTAGGTTCAAGATAGGTTATGATTTTTAAAATAATTCCTTTCTGTTGGTTTGAAAGTGATATTTTTTTTCCAGTCTTTTTCATTCTAAGCAGAAACAGGATCTCTGATATTTTGACAAAATCATTTACTTTATGTATGTTCTCTTTGTTTTCCAAAGACTACAGAGTACTAAATGCATAATAATTTGATCCATTTTGCTCTTCAAATATATCAAATATGTGTCCCAAAATATGGTCTCATTTTTACAGTCATTGTCTATATACATTTGGTTTTCATCCAATTCTATCAATAAACTTACATTACCAACACTTTTGTTACACCATGTATCTATGGCAGAGACATTAAAGAAATGTTCAACATACTATGTGACAGAAAAAATACAGAAGAAGCATTCTTTTCTTTCCAACAGAAATTGCTTTTTCTTATATATTGCATATTCTCATTGACTGGTGTGTTGATAACAGGCTCTATTTCAGTAATTCTGGACTCATTTGCTTTGTGGTAATAATCACATTCCAGTTATCCTAATACAAGTTTTACAGATATTGGCTTCTGGGTGTCATTAGGTAATAGTACAATAGTGAAAACACAGTGTTTTCCTTTGATCTATCCAATCCCAGCCAGCTATATTATAGAGAAGAGAGGTTACATTTTATTCTATCAACCAAGACCATTAGAGAACAATGATATTCACCAATGACAAGGTGTCCAAATTTTATTTTACCACAAATTCCAAACCCCTGTCCTGGCCTTTTAGTACTGCTAACCTTTGACATTTAAGAACATTAAGAATATGTCATAAATATTAGAATACCCACAAGTCCTTTCTATTTGAGAGTGCAAGACTTTGTAAGCATTTTTTCCATAATTATTATTCATGTAGTCCACTTGTTTATATCTTTATTAAATCTTCCGGGTTGATTCCAGCCTCAGTTATTTCCCTGAAATGAGGCTCCTCTAGTGTTCCTAATTGGATTATCAAGTCTTTAAGTCATGATGGTAACAGTCTAAGATCAACTTCTTAAATCTTCACTGAATATTTAATGTCACAGGGCTGTTCTGATCAAGGCACTTCATATATTCATACTATGGAATTATGCATTATTTGCATGCAACTGTGAAAACTATATGACCTGAAACATTATGTGACTCATAAGAATGTTAATTAAGGGTATTCAATCTCCAGTGCAATTATATCTGATTATGACATAAGGTATCACCTACATGTCCCTTGCATATCACCAAAGGTGTTTTATTGGTAATACCAGGAT
Source organism: Geosciurus inauris (assembly GCA_004024805.1). Taxonomy (NCBI): domain Eukaryota; kingdom Metazoa; phylum Chordata; class Mammalia; order Rodentia; family Sciuridae; genus Geosciurus; species Geosciurus inauris. The sequence goes on from PVHX01011546.1 coordinate 10,503, forward strand.
ACTAGATCACATTCAAACTGACCTCTCTTGAAGCTCTTCAGGTTCTATTTACTCCTTTTTTAAATGCAGTCAATTGGCATTCACATTTTAAGTATTCAAAGTAGCAAATAAACTTCTGACATGCTGGGCAGGCGACAGCCATCTGCTTCCTGTCATTCCCAAGCAGCTGTCTTAGTAATGCATCATCTTGATTAATAGCCACACAGAGTGGTAGGAGCTTTGCTAGTCAGCATTCTCCACCCTCTATGATTCATTGGTAGTCTTTTTTTCCAGATCATCAGAAAAATAACCAGCATGGTAAGTACAGACCATAAATCATGAATTAAAGGGTAGCAGTTGGTTACTGATAAGTTGACTTATCAGGGGACTATGTCACTTCTTTTCTCCAAATATCCAGGTGAAATTTGGGGGCAGAGCTCATAAATCAGCAAGAATTCAATTCTTCTTTTCTTTGGGAAAGAGATCCAGAGGTGTGTCCCCACCTCTGCCACTAGTGCACTAGTGAGTGCCACATTTGAGAGACAGAGATAGCTAACAGTCTTGTTCTCTTACTCTGAGGCGCTTGTGGGGAAATGATGTGGACTGCATTCTTCGTTGAGATCATGAACAACAAAACATCCATTCATTTGCCATTATTTCCTCTTTTTCCAGTATTGCTTCTTTTTAACTCAAACATTTCCCTCTATGGTGAGATTTTTTGTTCAACTGTGTGAAATACCCATAGGTTATTTGCTAATGTTATAGTTTAAACATCAGAGGTGAGAATATAGTGAGACATACAGATTGTCCTTTGATAAAAATGAGCACATTTAGGAAGAGAAAAATTAAGCACTAAATATAAGCCTAGACAATTTGATCAATGCAAGAGTTTATTGTAATGCTGTACTCTGCCCTAAGGTTATCTCTCTTCTCACTATAAGAGAACATGAAAAATTCTTAGAATTTTTACACTATAATTAGCATATTTACTAAAACCCTAGGTAACATCATTAAAATGGTTGATAATCACTAGGGGGTCAAGAAAATTGAAAAGACCATGCTCAAAAGCTAGGAGTCCAGATATTATCTTGGACTCCATAGGAAGCATGTGTACAGTGCTTGGAAAGAAATCATTTCCCATGTTTCTAGTCATCTCTCTAGAATATTTATAAAAAAATTTAAAAAAATGTTAAACAACCTATATCTGGAATCAAGATTTTTTTTCTGAAAAGTTTGGTTTGACTGCTTCATATATGTATCTTTACTTTAATAATTCAAACTTATTATTTTCGAAAGTTTTGTTCGACTTTATTTTGCCTCTTGTATTTTTTTAGATGCTACTAGATTGCAGTTTAAGCTGAACTTTTTCTGTGTGTGTGTGTGTGAGAGAGAGAGAAAAAGAGAGTGTGTGTGTGTATGTATGTGTATGTTGAACCCAGGGCTTCATGCATTCCAAGCAAGAGCTCTACCACTAAGCCACATTCTGTCTTGGAATTTTTTTTTCTTGAACAGTTTCAAAAAGTTATTCTAAAACCCTTTTGCTAAATCTAAAAAGAATGGTAAAGATTCATTTCTAGTTTACTATCAGCACATAATTTAGCAACTGGGAATTTGGGTCATCATTGCAATTTGCCCAACGTGGTAAACCTTCAAGACCAGCTTGCAACTAAAGCTGAAAATAGCCACAACTCTAAAGATGGATGTGTTCTGACTATGAGCACTATAATATGCAGTCCCCCTTATTCACTTTCAAGAGCAACTTCTATTGATTTTTTAACTATTTTAAAAAACTTGCAGGATGTTACATCAGTTGCGGTTTCTATTTCTATATCACAAGTATCAGTGTTTGAGTATTTGTTATCATTTTCCTATTCCTATTCTTATTACTATTTGTTTGTCTTTGAGTTTAATATGGTGAAACAAAGTTGAACATACAGAAGAAAATTTTTACTATTCACTGAGTAATGACCCTCACTTAATTTCTTATATATTCATCCAGCACTATAAATCTAAATTTTGTTTTATATCTCAGGTACCTATAAACATGAAATTTATGTTTTCTAATTTTGGCCTACTGATAGAGTTGAGACTCAGATTTAATCCTCAGGGGTCCCCCCCCTTTTCTCTTAAGACCTATTTTGTTCACTTCCTGTATGACTAAATGTATTCTTTTTTTTTTTTTTTCAGTACCAAGGATTGAACACTGAAGTGCTTAACCACTGAGCAACATCTCCAGCCCTTTTTATTTTTTATTTTGAGGCAGGGTCCCTCTAAATTGCTTAGGGCCTCCCTAAGGTGCTGAGGCTGGCTTTGAACTTGCAATCCTCCTGGCTTAGCTTCCTCAGCTGCTGGAATTACAGGCATGCACCACCATGCTTGGCTGATTTATTCTTTGCCTTAAAGATCACATAAAATCATGGCCAAATTTTATTTCTGATCCAATTATTGACACTGTGCTTAACAATGTATTGATGATGATAATAACAATTAACTTTTGTGCAACGCTTTCTATGTTTCAGGTGCTCTGCCAAGTGTTGTGTATATATTAACTCAGAAAAATAATATAGCAAATCTCCAAATTATAATTTCCATTTTATAGATGGGGAAACTAAGATGTTGAGCTGTTGCTGCATAACATATTCAAGGTCATGTAATCTTAAGTGGCAAACTTTTTATAAATAATCTCACATTTATAAGTGTTCATTTAATAAAACCCTTGATAATTTATAGGACTTTTTCAAAATAAGCCATAAATATATTGCTTGAGCACAGTCCTGAAAATTTGTTTTCTAAAATAAAATACTTATTCCTATTAATAGAAAAATATTTTTTACTAAGAAAAGCATAAATGTTATTTAATAATATAAGATATATATTTTATTCATAGTCTGACATTGATTTAGATCTATGTTATGAGACCACTAAGTTATATTTTGCTCATATGAAAAGTAGAAATAATATTGATGGTTACCATGCTCATAGGCTTATTACTAAACTGAAGAATACATAATTAAATCCTTCAATCTGGAAATAACATTGACTTGATTCCAAAGAATTTTCCAGAACTTAACACCTCTGGGCATGGTTAGAGTCTACTTTCTATTATAAGATAAATTGAGAATGAGATTGCTTCCTCTACATACTTGGTAGCTTGATTCTACCCGCTTATTAAAATATACCGATAAAATATTAGGTGAATTTGTATGGGATAAATGAATCCAACAATTTATTTGCTCAAACTGATAAGTATGCTGCATTTCACCATTATATCTTACTGCTAGTAAAATACTTATTACCTCTGAATGATTGGGAGTAAAACAAAACAGAATGAGACATATCAATTAAATAAATTTTAAAAAGCTTCATTTTAGGGAAAGAAAAGCTAAATATATTGGTCACTGTTTACTCAAATTCTTGACATTTTTCAAATCATTATAAAACCAACTGCACTAAAATGGAAATCTCTAGTGATGAGCAGAATGACACAGTTTTAACCACTGGAGGAAAAAAAAATCACTTGAAAGACCTTAAAGAAAGTGTATTAGTCAGCTTTCTGTCATTTTAACAAATTACCCAAGATAATTAACTTACAGATAGAAAAGGTTTGTTCTGGCTCATAGTTTTAAGAATCTCCAGTCCATGATCAGGCTGGCTTATTATTTTTAGACCTCTGCTGGTGGTGGGTTGTGGGGAGCACTGGTTTGTAATAGCAAGGAACAAATGGCTCACCTCATGGCCAGGGAACAGAAGAGGAAAGGTGAGGGGACTGAGCTCCCACGATTCCCTCTGAGGACAAAACTCCAATAACCTAAGGACTTCTCACCAGGCTCCATCTCCTAAAGTTTCTGCCAATACTTAACTTGGTCCCAGGGTGGGGTGGGGATCGAGAGTCTAAAGCATGGGCCTTTGGGAAACATCTAAACTATAGCAGAAAGAAAATAAATACTTTGTACTTTATTTGCCTTTCACCCAATTTAGATACTATAGGGTTTCTACTAAAGAACTGAGCAAAATTCTTTATAAAATATAATCAAAATCATTTTTTCTAATTTTATAACACTACAAATTTCTCCTCATTCTACTTGCTTCTAAAGTTGTGGTTTCAGGAAAACACAAAGAAAACTGTAACACTGGAGCATTACTGGAAAGAAAAATGTAATCCCAACAAGAAAAATGCAAGAAGAAGAAATATAAGTGCATGCTGAAAAATATGGATGACGTAAAATGGTTAGGGTAACAGAGGGGTATATATAACATAGATTATTAGGTAATTCTACAGTGGAACTTTAAGCAAACCAGAATGTATGTGGCTCCTCTAACTGCTTCTTGATGGTTCTATCACTTGAATTAAGAGAAACGACAGCTAAATGTCTGATGTAATTGATTTTGACCGATAACAACAGAGATAAGAAAAACATCCTTGACTCTGCATCACATAGCCTCCCTGGCTTCAACACATAGTTCACAAATCCTAAGGAGTCAGTCACAGTGGACACTAGCACGATAGGCTACTTAATCCAATATTTAAGCAGATCTAAATGTCAGGGTTTCTGTTATTCTATTTTCATTTCTGGAGTGAAGTGAATTATAAAAAGACTTCACACCTTTCCTGTGTTCCCTTCAATCATCCATGTCTTTTACCAAGTGCCTTTATAGTACCTCCCTGTAGAGTGTGAGCAGTGTACATCTTAACACCAGGACTTGGTCATGCAATTTGCAATTGGCTGATGGAATGGGAGTTAGTAAATGTGTGCCAGCTCCAGGTCAAGCCCTGAAGTAGTATCAGATGTTTACGTGTGTGGTCCCGAAACAAGCCATGAAGAAAATTTGTTTCAGGTTTCTACTTGTCCAAAGAGAATGCAAGGACCTCTCAGCAGCCCTAAATCCAACTGTAGCTGGAGCCAAGCCAAACTTACAGGCAGTTGGAAGAAGAATTTCCCTGCAAGTCACCAAACCAATGGTGACTTGCATATCTGTGAACCCAAGAAACAAGCAAATCAGCATGCTCATTAAAAGATATGGAGATTGGGGCTGGGGTTGTGGCTCAGTGGTAGGGTGCTTGCCTCGCATGTGTGAGGCACTGGGTTCGATTCTCAGCACCACATAAAATAAATAAAGGTACTGCGTTCATCTACAACTCAAAAAATATTAAAAAAAAAAAAGATATGGAGATTCGTTTACTGTCTTTTTGACCTCAGCATACAACCTATTAGGTAATGTAATAGCAGTTGCTACAATCGTACCATGTGGTTGCGATTGTCTCATCCTTTGACTTGACAAGTATCTTTTGAAACACATATTTATGATACATACAACTGTTAGGATTTGCATCTTATTTTTCACTTTCATGGTATTGTTTTAGTCTAAATTATTCATAATGCAAATTAATTGTTTAGAAATGAGAAATAAACCAGCCTTTCATTCCCATAATAAATATTATTATATACATTGTTGAAAATGCTTATTATATTAGAGTAATGCTTAATATATATTTTCAAAGGCTTTGGGTAATTTTGATGTAAAGTATCACAAAGATTATAAAAGAATTTATCTTACATCACTCACCCTTCACTCTGTTCTCTGGCCACATTAGTCATTTCCTACAACTTTAAAAGTGTTGTGCTCATTTCCATAAGACTTCCAATAAGGTACGTACTCTACTTTGTATGTTTTCCTACACATTCACCCAGATATGATCTGATTATCTTTGAAATCACATTTCAAATATATCCTTGGATAAGTTTTCAATGCATTTGGACTAGAACAGGCTTCCTTACTTCATGCTCTTATATCCACTTTATATAAATTTTTATTTAACTGTATTATTTGAGGAACTGTATATAGTACATGTGCACACTGTCTCTCACAAATACACACACATGCACACACACACATATGCACACACAGCTATTGAAAGTAGGAAGTAAGAAACAGAATTGCTAATTGTAGTACTTTGAAGAAACCATTCAATATATAGATGAAAAAATAATATTTGACTAACATATCTAAGAATTTTGACTCCTGTACTACTCTTCAGAATAACAGCCAATTATTCCCTTATGTTTTGGGCACTTCTATTACTGAACTTAAATAGCATATAAATATTAAGGAGATTACAGCTAGTCTCACTGGTCAGTTAATAACTTGCATTGGTGAGGTTTTGTTCAATAATAGAAATATTTTTGTCAAGAAAACTTCTTGTATGCTTTCTTTTTGTAGACTGCAACTTGGATCAACAAATCTTGGGTAATTTATATAATAGCAGCCCTGCTTACGATGCATATGTCACAATATAATTCTCTACAAGACAAATATCTGTGATTACATTCACTAAGTAACACTGAAGAGCTTCAAATCATTCACTGTGAAAGCTGTAACTGCTTAAGTAAAATTAGTTTGGCTTTTCATTTAGTTTCTATTTTGTTTCATTCGGAGATTTAGTTTTCAATGCTTGGGAATTTAAAAAAAAGAAGTTTTGACATATTCAAGTTCAGAGACTGAAAGAATCAGTAAAGTCATGAATGCTAACCTAAATAATTGGTTCCTGCTGGGTTTTTTTTTCTGAAATTAGAAACTTTAATATGTAAAGAGGGCCAAAAAGGAATTCAAATTTTATTAAAAATTATGAATACCATTTCACTTTAGGAAATAAAATTATTACAACACTGATTTTACTTATACTTTCATGTCCTATCTGGTTCTTGAAAATAAGGCAGCTTATGTAAACATAAAGATATGAAGTAATAGGTGGCTGAAGAAAGGAAAATAATAACAACTAATAATAATAAAATATATTATTTGCTTAGTCCTTTCTAGATTCTTTCATGAGTACTCTGTGTGCAAAATATGATTTTAACCCTCAGAAAATCTCTAAAGGTAGATGTTATGATTTGGAGACGATTTGAGGGTGTTCCCCAAAGGCTCCTATGCAGGAAGCTTGATCCTCAATGTAATAATATTGAGGTGTTAGTCTTTAAGATGCAGGGCCTAGTGGCAGGTATTAGGACCAAGGGCACCAGCTTCAGAAGGGTTCATTGTTCCCACAGACAGATTAATTCTCATAAAAGTGAATTATCAGGAAAGTGAAGCAACCCCACATATATGGCCTCTTTGGCATGCAGTCATTTTTCTTTCTGTTTCCCTTCCATGTTGTAATGCAGCCAAAGGGGCCCTTATTAGGCATTATACTGCTTGATCTTCTAGCTGCCAGAATCATGAGCCAAATAAACCTCTTTTATTTATAAAGTACTAAGCTTCAGCTATTTTATTATAACAACAGAAAGTAGATTAAAACAGTAGATACTTGTTTTTATGCTATTTTACCATGTAGGAAATTCAAAACTAAGGAACTGACGTAGCCCATGTTTAATACACAGCTGTAAAATGACAGAGTCACATTCTAGCCATATCTGTGTGATGTAAACTCTCAACAACTTAAGAGAAGGTTTGCAGATGAAGCCAAGAGAAAGACTACAGGCATAAGACATCCCATAATATCATTCATATTTGTCAAGAGTGGGTGAAAGATCTGGCTTAAATTTTTAAAGAAGAAAGCCTGGGAAGTAAAACTGTTCATAGTATCTTTTTCCTTGGTTGACTGAATCCTTCCTAAACAAATGCAAATTTAATTCTGAACACCTGCTTTTAAAATGCTTTAGAAGGAGATAAACAATTGGTAGTCAATTATTTCTGATAATGTTCTTTTTAAACATCTATAAGAAGTTTATTTCTCAGTGGATTTGTCCTTGGTTCATAATTTCAGCATTAGTAGTATTAATTTAATCTCCTAAGCACTTTATTTTTAATATGTTTAGTCAACACAACAGTATATTCAGATAGGTGTTCTCAAATAAGAAAGCTGAAGGTCAGAGAAGTAAAATATGGATCTGAATCTAGGTTTGCCTAACCCTTAACATATGCTCTAGTCAAAATGCTATAGCAGTACTATATATCATTTCTTATATAGTTTGCTTATCATTGAATTATAGTTGGCATACAAATTTTATCTTACTTATTTGGTTTGATTTATTAAGGATAAAGAGAACATATCATCTAGGCTGATATTCATCATGTAATTTAAGTGATTTATTACATAAAATTGATAATACTTAATAACTAATTAAGTGAATGAAAAATAAAGGAAAACATATATGAATTTTGCCGAGACTCTGAGTTATTACTACCAGTAAGACACTTCTGCTTGTCTATGGGTAATAGCATCTTGTAAAGATGATAGAAAGGGAACATTAAAAAAAGAAAAAATATATCCTTCTTTCCTCTCTTCTCTCATTATATCAGCGTTTGTTGCCAAGGAATAAATGTTAAAATATGGAATCCATATTTTAACATTTAAAAAACTTTAATTATAAATTTAATTGTATAACTTTAATTGAAAATTTATTTGTTAAAAATATAAACATATATATAAATATAAATAGTCATTCTTTATTCTCAACCAAAAATACAGAGTATGTAGACTTTGGAAAATAATCTATTCATTAATTGAGGCATGCCAAATAACGATTTCTAGTTAGTTATATAGTAGATTATTGATTATGTGGATCCCCTATGAAGAAATTTTTGTGTTGGGAAAATTAAATTTCAAATATTCAAGACATGCACACAATGGTTCCTTTCAAGAAAATGATAATTCCTCTCTGTGATTCCAAAGTATTTACCTTCAGCACTATTAAAAATTTATTGCTAAACCCCTGCTTACCTTCTGTTCCCCCACCATCTGTAGCTCTCTGGAGACTTGGCTAATGTCTTTCGATGCAATGGTTGCCAGTATGCTATGGTTTAGGAGTGGTTTGTCTCTACCAAAAGGTATGTTGAAATGTCATTGCCATTGTGTCAAAGTGGGAGATGAGATTTTTTAAAGATGATCTCTTTTCTGTAGAGTAGGCTTGTTGTCGCTAGAGTGAATTTGATGAAGCAAGCCAGCCCCCTGCTTGTCTTTTTCATCTCATGTCTATTTGCCCTTTCACTTTCCACCATGAGTTAAAGCAGCAAGATACCTCACAATTTGAGTGGATGTCAGCACCATGCCCTCAAACTTCCCAGTCTCCAGAACTCTAGCCTCCTTGATAAATTACCACCTTATATATTCTGTTATAGCAAAGGAAAATGGACTAAGACATCATGTATTCAAAACTATTTTCAAATTCTCAATCATTTTAGATTACAAGGAAATATGTAATTAAGCACAATACTCGAGATAGTTAAATGATCTAGTATACTTTCTAATTCTCAAATATTTGAGGCAAAGTATGAGGAATTTGTATAATAACTGCAAATGATTTCATTTCAAAGAGAAGTTTGTTTCATTTAATTTAATAAGCATGCGATATGTACCTCCACCTGTGTGTACAGAATGTGAAAGAACTCCCAAAGATAAGTGGTGAGGTGAAACTGGCTCGACCAATATTCAATTTGGCAGGCAAAATTTTAGTTTCAAATAAACCATGGTCATTGAAGAAAGACATGTTTCTCCATGGTCATTGAGGAAACAGTGAGCAATGAATATTCAGTAGAGGGATCAAAGCACTGCTATGTATCAAGGAATTTTAAAACTCAATATTTTTTGGTGACCTTTTTGTTTTGGGGTATCATTTTATGACATCATTTTCAAATGAAAGGAATAAAGTGTGCACCTGCACTGAGTCTCAACAGAAACTTGTTCTGAAATTTATGATGGCTTAATGCAAGATCAAGTAGTAGGATCTCATGGGGGAGTGTGGACAAACAGCAAGCAAAGAACAACAAAACAAATAACAACAGGATAAACAACCAACAAGAGTAATAGTGGCATAACAAGTTACATACAAAACAAGGGGAGAAAAAAGCACAGAACCACTATCAGACTTGTTTAAAATTTTTCCACTACAACGTTAGATTAAACACACAAATTCAAAAATAAAACAAGGCAATTGTTAAAAATGTTCAAAATGAAAATATCATGAACCAATAACTAAAATTCAGCTATTTTTCTTACATAAAGAACATGAAAAATTTCTCAAATATACAAATGATTGGAAATAATTCCACTTTCTCATTGCATGTAAAAATCATTTAAATATGGGAACCATTGAAGAGTTGTAAATCAGACTTAAGAATTCAAGCATGGTAGTTAGTAGTATACTTTACCATACTAACCAAGTACCTCTGAGCCTAACACTGCAATTGCATTGAAAGGGAGTGGAGAGAAGACAAAGGTCAAAATCTAAATAGGAGTCCTGGGTAACTCTATGACCTCAAAAAAAATGTCTTCTGCTTTTTGACAGTAAAAATTGTGTATTTTTATGATATACAATGACATTTTGTTACATTAAAGATTACATGATTACAATACATATGCATAATATATAAAATACAAAAATTTGATTATTATTATCCTTTGTTGGTTAGTTTAAAAGCTGTCTAGCAGCAGTAACAATATTTTGTACTTTTTCTTCCAGCAGACTCTGTATTATAATATAGGCAAGTCTCTTTCTGCTTTATGAATAAAAAATTTGTGTTTAGGATTTTATATTCCACTAATTAAAAAATTCATTTTTAGAACAAAAATTAATTTTAAATTTACCAAGAAAAATGAAACAATTTGTACTTTTTAAAGGACATGACTTATTTACCAGAACAGTGTCCAGAATGTGACCCTTTTTCTATTCACAGATGGTGTTTCTCTCCCACCATCAAACAGTTCATTCTTCCCATTTTAGAAATTTTGTCCAGTGCCTTCCTGAACTCATCCTTCAGAAAGCACTGTGTTGTTTTCTGCACTCTGTCCTATTTTATGCTCTTGCAGTGTTCCCTGCTCCATCAGCATGCTCTTCTCTGCACTCAACTAACTTCCATCTGCCTGTCCTGCACAGCACGCCCAATGACTTCAGCCATTGCCTGTGTCCCATAACTCATCATGTAGCTTATTCTGTGAATGACCAATCACGTTTTATTACAGTCATATATCTAGATTTACTTAGCATACACTTCAGTAATATACTATTTTAGATATTTTTGTATCCCTTAAAGTATTTTTTAAATGAGTTTGTCACTAAATTTAGGAGCAAAGGAGAGAATGATGAATTTAAACAACATTATTATCTTGACTAGTTGGACACATCCACTAATATAAGTTATTTTGAAAATTCAAGCTTGCTCCTCAATGTTTATAAATAATCAGTATTTAAAAGCCTACTCTAACCAATATAATCTAAAAATATATAAAATGACAAAGTGAACAGACATGTAATTTACTGATTTATACTGAGATATTAAGCTGTCATGAAAACACTTAAGAGCACTGCCATTAATACCGGAAGAGATAACATACATGAAACCTCAAACAGTGAGCAATGAATATACATCAATTATCAATGTATTTGTTTTATTTATTTTCTATTGTTCACTTACATAAGAATCCCAATGATAACTATATCATTTATTTGAATTTCTGATTGTAGTCTGGCAATGTCTTCAATAGGTCTCTTCTTTGGGGTTATTTTATCTTCTTGAGATGTCTTTACTTTTCCTTCTCTGTGTTTTAACATAGAAATGTGACCTAGATTTGTCTTTCTTCTGCAGACCAATGTGGCCTCACCCTACACTTTCTGATAAATTTATTAAGAGAAATCCATAAGCTTTCATACAAAATTTAGTGTAAAAGCTTGTAATATTAGAATGTACCAAATTCCTTTGTTAAATATCTTTTGCTAGTATAACTGTCAATGGTCAAAAATCTTACCTCCCCCATTTTCAATTTTAGGATATTGTCACACTTTATCACATAAAACTGAAAGCAAATGTATTTATATAATACAGGTTCAATTTGAACTAGTATCTTTTTAATAGTAAGAAGGTTTTTTATCTTATGACATATCTAAGGCAGTAACCTCAGCAAAATTTACTCGTTATATCTTTTTATCTTTAATTTTTGTATTTTGAACAATTGATTAGGACAGTTGTATGCTTTAACTTATTCTGTTCAATCAATTACCATGGGAACTGACAAACAGATTTAACTTTCCCTTACAACCAAGTAGAAAAAGTATATTTTATCTAAAATTAGCAAGCACATATTTCTGAAGAATGAAATTGCAATGTGAATATCACAATATAAATTTTAAATTCCCTCAAACCCAGGCTATTATTGATGAACATATTTGCATGGCTCAAGTGAACTTTGAAATCTATATAACATTATACCAATATTATATTACTTTAATAAGTAACCTTAGTAATTATTTTAATAATTTTAACCTTTTATTAATTGCTTGTAATAGGAATAAAATGTGTTTAAAAGGATATGACAGATTTGAACCTTGCTGTTTCTTAAACATTTGAAATGTTCAAATTATAACCCTTCTGTGAATCTCAGTTTGGGGAAGAGGGAAGTTTAGGGGATACAAACCTATTAAAATTATGCAATTGTAAGTTATAATTTAAAAACTCCTTTCTTGTTTATGTATAAATAATATGCAAATTGTGAAATGTTATCTACACATACCTATTGTTTTTGCATAACAATATAATGGTATAATGATTTTAATATTACTCAAAATCAAGAACTCACCATTCATCAAGGAGCAGGTGACTCAGATTTGTCCCACTCCTTCTGCTGCACACTGCCCTTCTATCTTCTGGAATGTCATTATGAAAGAAAAAAGAATAAAAATATGAAGGCAAGGGCTATCATTTCCAATATGGTTAAACAGCTCAATCAGACCCCCCTCTCCTGTGTATAGCATTTGTTAACTCCAGTTTGTAGTATTTATATAAATTGCAAAAATCAAGGACTGGAAGAGAATGAAGGATGACCATAAGCAGGTAGGAATGCTACTTGTGAGATATGTGGTTTTATCTTGGCTTATACTTAAGTTAACTTTTTCATGGGGTTAAGTGGCTGTAACTCTTAGAGAATATCTGTAGACTTTCTGGCCTGAAAAATAGCAATTATTTTAAGCAATTGCTCAAACAAACAAACAAACAAACAAAAAACAGGAGTGAATCCTGGAAAGAAGAAAATCATAGGGGAAGACTCCCAAATTCTAAATATAATCCTACCTAAATTTCTGAGTGACTCCTGAACCATGCATGCTTGATACAAATTAAAAGTAGCTTGCAGTGAATGCTGACATAACTGAACATAAAGTGGAGCTGCCACCCAAAAGATGTAAAGAAATGATTGAAAGTTTAATCTAACCAGATCATTGACTATTAAAACAAAAATATCAACATTTTTAAGAATATAACCGAATGGACAAAGGGGAATGAAGGGAATGGAGGAGGGATGGGGTTAGGAAAGACAGTGGAATGAATCAGACGTAACTTTACTATGTTCATACATGAATACACAACCAGTGAACATGTACAACAACCATGCCATGTACAATCACAAGAATAGGATCATAATTAGGATAAGTTATACTCCATGTTTGTATAATATGTCAAAATACACTCTACTGTCATGTATATCTAAAAGAACAAATAAAAAACTTGAAAAATAAAGCCAAGAAGACATCCGGGAGAAACAAAGATAATATCATAACTAATGTTAAAACATTTAATATTTTTCTTCTAAGACTGGTAACAAAAGAAAGATGCCTGTCCTTGCATTTATTTAATATTATACTTTATTTATATTCCATGTGCAGAAAAGCTGTACAACTTTATTCTGTGTATCACCACCACAGTCAAAATACCAAAAATGGTTCACGGTTCCAACAGAGATTCCTGTGGTGGCCCTCTTATAACCATATCTATCTCCCTTCCCCAACCTCATTTATTCCATGGAAATACCTAATTTCTCTCCATTTCAAAATTTTGTCATTTCAGATATTATATAACTGGAAAAAAGAGAATGAAATCTTTTATTTTCAAAAACATGGATGGAACTGGAAGACATTATATTAAGTGAAATAGGTCAGACATAGAAGACCAATACTGCATGTACTCAGTTATACTTGAAAACTTAAAAGTTGATCTCATAGAAGTAAAGAGTAGAATGGTGGTTATAGAGGCTGAGCAGGGTGGGAAGAAGGGGCTGAAAGGAAGTTGACTGACAGGTGCAGAGTTGCTGTTGGATAGGAAGTGTGACATATACATGTATGTGTATACATGTGTATATACATAATATATATGTATATGCATACATACATATGTATATATATTATATATATTATAGTGTGTATTGTTATATGGAGTAACTATAGTTTACAACTCATTGTATATTTTAAAACAGCAGGTAGAATTTTAAATGTTTCCAACCCAAATAAATGTTAGATTCTTAAGGTAATGGATATAACAATTTCTCTGATCTAATCTTTGCATATTGTACATATAGAATTATACAGTATATAACCTTTTAGGATTGGCATTTAGATTTGTATAATTTTATTTTGCATAATTCCCTAAGCATCATCCAAATTGTTACATGTAGTTCATTGCTTTTTAGTGCTGAATATTATCTATACTATTCATTGGTTTGTTTAACCACTCAGTGATTTCAGTTATTGGCTACTACAAATAAACTTCTAGTAGTATTCATGTACAGGTTTTTCTGTGAGCATAAGTTTTTTTGTTTATGTAGTACAAATGCTAATGAATGTACTTTCTAGGTCATAATATAATTTCATGGTTAATTCTACAAAAGACTGGCAATCTGTTTTCTTACCAGCACTATTTAAAAGATTAAATTTTTCAGCATGTTTCAGCTTTTGCTATTTTATTTTAGTTTTATATTGTTTAAATTTTAGCCATCTCTATAAGTGTGTAGTGATTATGATTTTCATCATCATTTCCCATCTGGCTAATAATGTAGAACATTTTTTTCTTTTCTTTTTTTAAAAATTTGTATTTGTTTTAATTTGTCATATATGACAGTAGAATGTATTTATGCACTTTGATAAATGGAGTATACATAATGGAGTATACATAAATGGAATATAATTTCTTATTTTTCTGATAGTACATGTTGTAGAATCACATCCTTCATGCAGTAATATAGGTACAGAAGTTAATAATGTCTGTTTCATTCTACTATCCTTTCTATTTTCATATCCCTTCCTCTCCCTTTACTCTTCTTTACCTAATCTAAAGTAACTCTATTCTTCTGTAGCTTCCTCTCTTATTGTGAATTAGCATCCACATATCAGAGAAAACATAATGTGCTTATTTGCCATTTGCATAATATCTTTAGAGAAATGTCTTGTCTTTCACTCATTTTCTAAATCTATTTTTTGGTTTTGTTTTGCTTTTGCTTTTTGAGGATTGGTTATGTATTGTAGATCATAGCCCGATGTTAGACACGTGGCTTGTAAAAATTTTCTGCCAGTCTTTAGATTGCTTGTTGTCCTCTTCACATGGACTTTGGAAGAACAAAATTTTTTATTTTGATGTGGTTCAGTTTATTATTTTATTTGTGAAACACGATCAAGTCTAAGAAGTTTTTACTACATCCTGAATATTTTTTTTTAAATTTGGCATGGTCCATTTGTCAATGATCCATTTTGATTTAATTTTTACAACATGGAGGCATAGGTTGAAGTTCATATTTTTACCTATGTGTTTTCCATTGCTTCAGTACTGTTTGCTGAACAGTTACTCTCTCATTGATTTTTTGTGCTTTCATTAAAAAAGTCAGTCGGGCATATTTGTGAGACTATTTCTGTCCTCTCTGTTTTATTTAACTCGTCTATACATCCATCCCTTCACTGAGACCAGTCTTGATCAATTGTAGCCATACAATAATAAGCTTTCACATTAGTTGTCTTCTTTGTCAAGAATGACTTCCCAATTCAAATAATACTGACTCTCCATTGAAATTCTTTAAAAAGCATATGCACACTATAAATATTCTTGTAATCTTATAGAAACTACATTATTATTTTTGCATTAATATGGTTCATTTGTGAAAATTAATGAATCAGTATTGGTATAATATTAACTAAGCTCCACTGTTAACATCAGGGTTCACTCTTTCTGTTGCAGCTCCTTAGATTTAAAATCAATGCGGGAAGTCATGTATCTACCACACAGCATCACACAGAATAGTTTTACCATTCCGCTAATGTTTTCCACTGCTGTACTTATTGATCCTTCTTCCTATCCCTTGGAGTCCTTGACAATCACTGAATTTTCACTGTCCCTGGGTATATCTTTTCCAGAATGTTATATAAATGGAATCATATCCTATATAGTCTTTTGAGACTGGCTTTTTTTATTCAATAGAAATATACATTTAAGTTTCATTCATGTCTTTTTTCATGGATAATTTGATAATTAAGTTAATCACTGCATAATATTACATTCTATAGATGCACTGCAGTGTTTATCACCTCATTCATTGAAAGATATATCAGTTGCTTCCACTCTGGTACTATGAAGCTTCTGTAAACATTCACGTTCAGGTTTCTGTGTGAACATGTTTTTAACTCATTGCATAAATACCTAGAAGCATAATTGCTGGATCAGGTGTTAATTCTGTATTTACCATTGTAAGAAACTGCCAAACTATCTTCTGCAGTTGCTGTTCCAATTTGCATTTCCCCCACTAATGAACAAGAATCCATGCTGCTTTGTATCTTTATGATTTATCAACTCCATGGGAGATTTTATTTTGAATGGGTGAAAGCTTTTGTCACATTTTTCTTTCTCCACTGATTTATATTATATCATTTCTCTTCTTGAGCTTATTGAATTGTGGATTGGTGTATTGATTGGTAGTTGGATGTGTAACCAGTGTTGAATATGTGGAATCATTTTCTTTTGGTCATGTTGTATTGTCCTTTTTACACATTTTTGGATATGATTTCCTAATATTTTGTTGAGGATTCTTTTGTTGAAGTTCATGGAAGATATTGTTCTATAATTTTATTTCTTTGAACTATCTTTGTCTGGTTTTGCATCAAGATAATACTGGCTTCATAAATTCATTTGGTAAATACTCCCTCTTTTTATTTTCTGGAAGAATGTCTGTACATTCAGTGTTGTTTCTTTTTTGAATGTTTAGCAGAATTCTTCAACAATACCATCTGGGCCTGAAAATTTATTTTATGGGAATTTAAAATTATAAAATCATGCTCTTTAGTAGTTGGGATAGTCACATAATATATTTCACCTTGTTTGAGTTATGGTAGTTTTGGTTTTCAAGATATTGGAATTTTTTACTGGGCACAGTGTCACATGCTTGTAATCCCAGCAGCTTGAGAGGCAGAGGCAGGAGAATTGCGAGTTCAAAGCCAGACTCAGCAACAGCAAGGCTCTAAGCAACTCCGGGAGACGCTGTCTCTAAATAAAATACAAAATAGGGCTGGATAGGTGGCTCAGTAGATGAGAGCCCCTGAGATCAATCAATGGATTGATTGATTGATAACTCAATCAATGACAATATATTGGAGATTTCTTCTAAATGGTTGAATGCAGAGATGTAATATTGTTCAGTGACTTCCTTATGATCTTTTTAACGACTGGATTATTTGTAATGGTATCCTTTTTTTAATTTCTCATATTGGAAGTTTCTAAATTCCCTCTTCAAACATCAAATAAGCATGTATTCTCAAAATCATTAATAATGAGGGAATTACAAATGAAAGGCATAATGTAATACTGTACACAATTCTGAGAATGGCTGATCTTTAATAGAAAAACAAACTCACATTTATCGGTAGAAATGTAGATTTCAACTTGAACAACTTGAAATCTCAAACAATTTTATTGGGAATATGAAATGGTACACTTTGAAAGAGCTAACCATTTCTTTAAAAGCTAAATATTCACTGTCAAGAAGCCCAGGCATTTCACATCTGGGTAGTTACCCAAAACAAATGGAAAGCTATATTCAAATAAATAGTTGTACAAGAATGTTTATAGGGCTGAGGTTGTGGTTCAGTGCTAGAGCACTTGCCTAGGATATGTGAGGGTTATATTCTCAGCACGACATATAAATAAATTTTTCAAAAAAGGTCCATTAACAACTAAAAACATTTTAAAAAAAGAATGTTTATAGTAGTTTTGTTCATATTAGCAAAAATCGGAAAACAATAGGCATTATGAACTGGTGAATGGACAAATGAAATGCAGAACAGCCATGCCAAAGAATACTAGTTAGTCAACTATAAAAATGAACATGTCATGGATACAAAAAATAAGGGAATCTTAAAATAATTAGGTTGAGTAAAAGAAGAAATAAATATGTTTATGCTGGATGATTTTATATGTGTAAAAAGTTGTGTATGTGTGTGTATTGCAAAAAAACAGTCTATAATGACAGTTAGGAGCAGAGTGAGGTAGACTACTGCAAAGAACTATGAAGGAAACATCCTTAGGGAGTAGTGATAGATGCATTCTGTGCCTTAATAGCAGCAGTGATTTCATAGGTATATACATATATCAAAATGCATCAAATTTCACCCTTTAAATAAAAATTTCCTTCTTCCTTCTCAAGGGATATAGATGAATAAGGAGGACACCCATTATACATCAAATAGGTTGAAATATTACTAAATCGTACTTTATTTCCTGGAGCACAAACTGCTTGTCTTTCTCACCTTCAACTATGTTAAGGTATAGAACTGCTAAGTGTGTATTTTATTAGAAAGAAGAATCTTCTTGGAATTGGTTACGAAGTTAAAAGTGCCAATATAAAGTTTAAAAATATTTACACTATGTTTTCTCTGTTGTTAATTTCCATAGAGCATACATTCAAATTATAATTTCAAATTGCAATAATAAAACCATAAAGCAACACTGTTCATTTTCCCATCAATCAAAGAAGATCACTCTTAATATTTTAGCATTTGTTTTCTCAAAATTCTCCTTATGTTTTTCACAAGGGAAACATCTTTGCTGTAATTATAAAATAATATATGATTTACTATAAACCATTTAAACCACACATACAATAATTGGTAAGAAAATAAAAATCACCTGCAATTTTATTACATTGATAAACTAGTATTATCATTATAGTGTTTTTTTTTCAGACATCTTTCATTTATGTGCATGCATGCACACACCCATATATAATTTTGCATAAATGAATTGTGTTACTGGTTGTCATTGATGACGAGAGAAGTATACAACCCCTTCTCCAAAAAAAATAAAAGAAAGATTTATGGAAGTGTTTTAAACAAAAATGAATGTCCTAAATATAGGGCATATAAGTGTTATTTTGCTAAATAACAAATTATCACAAATTTAACAGCTTACATCAACATAATTTTATCATGTAGCTTCTGTTGGTCAAGGGTCTAGTCTGGCTCTGGTTTAGCCAGGCCTTCATTCAGGGTTCCTAAAGCCTGGTGTAAATACATTAGAATTCTCATCTGGAGGACCACAGAAACAAATTTTAAGCTCTTTCCTGTTGTTTGCAGAACTCAGGTCCAGGAAGTGGAAGGTAGGAAATCAGCGCTTTTTTGTAAGCTTTTAGTTAGGCTTGCTCTCCAACCCTAGAGACTACCCACAGGTTATAGCTATCTGACTTCTCAAAACACGGCAGGTTATTTCTCAACAGTAGAAGAATAATTCCTTCTAATCTCCCTGCTTCCATAACTAAACCATAGATTATCTTTTAAAGGGCTCATCTCATCAAACTGACAAGTATAATTTTCCTTTAAATTAATCTAATTTAGTTATTAGAAACTTTAAAGTTTATCTGTGAATTCCCTTCTTCTTTGCTGTATAATTTTAACAAATTCTTGGAGCAATATCTCAAAATATCCACAATTTTCTCACAAATTTGAGGTAAGGGCATTATACAGAATTTGTAGCCAGTGTGTAGTAGTCTTGGGGGTCAATTTATTATTTGGTTCACCACACAGCAGAGGCATGAAAAGGAAAGGAACTTTGCATTTATTACAGAAAAAAAGGCTTTAGAAATGTTTTGATGTCAGATTCTTAAAGGTGTCAAAATTTCAGAAGGAAGACAAAGTTTAGTTTTTTTTATCAGTTTAACCTAGATATTGTAGTTTAATGGATAAAAAGAGGTTTATAGCAAGTCATCAACAAATATTTTCTTCATAGAAAATAAATATGTAATACCTTTGTAAAAAATGCAAATAATTTCTTTTTATAAATCATTTTTTTCAGATTCCTTAATAAAAATTAATAATCTTTTAATAGGATGGTAATTCAAAACCCAGATTTCAGGTTCAGAATATCTAGGCCTGTATATTTGTTCTACCACTTTCATGCCCTGTGAGCTTTAGCAAAAAAGTTTAACATTTCTTTATTAATGCAAAATGGTCAATAATAATAATAATAATAATATCCAGCTTACAGTGCTATTTCCAGAACAAATAAGTTAATTCTGTGAATTATTTTAAACTGTAGCTATTAAGTGACATGTAAGTACTTGCAATTATTATCTTTTGCAAAATTTTAAAAGTCCCTTTCACATGCGAATAAGACTTAGAAGAATGTTTTGTTACAGAGATACTGATTACATAAATCATGAAATTACACAAAGTAATTTGTTCAAAATCAGAGTTGAAATTCAGTTTCTAGATTTGAGTTATTCATGACTGACTTATCTACCTAGTAGTATTTGATGATGCTTTAAGAAAATACTAGATATTTTGTATTATGAATATCATAGGTCAGATTTTCTTTTTCAGTTAATCACTTATTCTGCCAAATGAAAATTATTTAAGAAGGATAAATAAGATAGTTTATATCCAGAGCTATCAATCTCCTGCTCTCATACAGAAAAGACAATTGGCTGATATAAAATGTTTATAATATTTCTCCTTTCATAATCCATTGCAAATTTCTTCTTTATTAGGCCATTTCTAATTATAGTAGAGAATTCTGAACCAGGTATTAGTTTTAAGATTTTCAACATACATTTTTTTTTTTTTTTTTTTTTTTGGTACTGGGGATTGAACTCAGGGGCACTCAACCACTGAGCCACATCCCCAGCCCTATTTTGTGTTTTATGTAGAGACAGGGTCTCGCTGAGTTGCTTAGCGCCTTGCCGTTGCTGAGGTTGGCTTTGAACTTGTGATTCTCCTGTCTCAGCCTCCCTAGTGCTGGGATTACAGGCTTGAGCCACCGCGCCCGGGTTCAACATACATTCTTAAAGAGAATTTTGTTTAAATTTCTAGTTGAATTTTATCTCCATATGTAAAGTGTGATTTTTATTCCTTGATTATTTGTGATGTGTTAAGTTTACATCTGGTGAGGTTTTGGGGCGGGGGTTGTGTGTGTGTCTGTGTTTCATTGGCAATTTAGGGCCAACTCAATAAAGGCAAGTTTGTAACTGCAAGTCAGATTGCTTTAAATTAAAACACTTTGTTTTAATCAACGTTTTCTTACTATGAGTTCATAAGTGTTACATTTAAACAAATATTTTAAAATACAGAAATATTTATATCACAAAATAAGGTAAATACTGAATGTTACAATTAATTTCATTATAATCAAAGTGTACTAAAAAAATGAAAGGTGTGCCAATTTAGTGAAAATGTTAACAGCAAAAAGCACATAATAAAGATGGTGATTTTACCATTCTTATCATTGAGCATTAGTGAAACTCTCATGTAACCAAAGATAAATGCTTGGTCTAGCTCAGAGCCAATTTTTATTTTGTATGCTTCATATTATCACATCTTTCATAAGCACTACTGCAAGCACCCTCTGTGTACAGCTCACAGATATGAACTGGAATGGCTGCTTCTTGGTGTCTGGGCCTCTTGGTTTTAATTGCTCAAATGTAAAACTTTAAATATAACATATTCAATGATTGTAGTTCTGTTTCTGGGATACGTATTCCTTCACTGCCAGCCTTTAATTTTTGCTTTTTCCTTAACTTTCTTTATCCTACTGCAAAAATCACACAATGAAGTGAAAACAGTACTTCCTGATTTAAACAACGGTTTTGACCCTTACACGCTTAATTAACTTAGCTTAATATTGTCATGGATTTTTTAACTAACAATGGCTATTGAGTAGTTTTCTATTAAAAAAAAAATAGAGACACCAATGAATGATGCTTGTCTTCATCCCAAGTACTAAATATATATTTCTTGACTAAGAAC
This sequence comes from Geosciurus inauris, assembly GCA_004024805.1. Lineage (NCBI taxonomy): Eukaryota > Metazoa > Chordata > Mammalia > Rodentia > Sciuridae > Geosciurus > Geosciurus inauris. Next base: position 32,513 of record PVHX01011546.1, read on the forward strand.
ATAAAGGTATTTTCCAAGAATGATTTGCAAACCCCAATAAACAAAAGTAGTAACTATACTTACTAAACTTTTACTTTGAATTAATGTTTCATTAAACCTATGAGTCTCAAAAAATTGCTTAATTGTGTAGTAGGGCTCCATTCAAAATATCCAATTACATTTTCTTCAATTAACTTTTACTAGCTGATGTTTACAAGCAATTTAGTGAAATTAGGTGAAGGTTAAATTACTATAGTAATCAGAGGTGTATTTAAGTGGTAAAATATAGAGCAAGAACTATTTGTTCTCATAAATATGCATATTAACACTGCTGCCCTTAGGATATAACATTAACCCTCCTCACTTAATGCTATTAATAAATCTCCATGTGCCACTGCTTTAGGATGCAGAACTCCATGATGTATATTCAGTCATTTAAACAAATTAGCTTTCCATAAACAGATTTAAAAAAAAAAACCTATGCCCTTTAAAGCTATGCTCCATTTACCGATAATATTTCCCAGTCTATATTTCTGGCTGTAACATTTTTTAAAAAGTTATACCTAAATTTTCACCTTCTAACTAATTATTGCTAACTAGAATCTTCTCTGTCAAAAGTGTTCTTATCTATTTACCACACTGAATTTATCTGTCTGTTCCCAATATAATTCACTCTTCCAATGGATTCTTGAGTTATATGGAGAGTACTGCCCTCTTCTCAAATAAAAAATTTACTCATCCTCATCCCACCATTTCCCTAGTTGTTTCCTAAAATCTATTTTCTTCAAGCAGACAAGATTGCTTTTTTCTCCATCTTATCTGTCAATGCTTTAGCAAAACAGTTTTTGTTTGTGTATAAATTAGCATTTATGAGAGACCATTTCAGGAAACAGTTCAGTAAAATGTCCATTTTGGAAAAAGTAAAAAACACAGATAGATCTAAGGAAAATAAAAATGTTATCCAATCACATAACTTGGAATTGCTAAAATTTAAGTTGTTCATGTATAAACTGTTTGTTACATGATCCATAAAAACAATTAACAGCATATAAAATAAATTAAGTCTTTTCCAGGTTTAGTTCATTTGTATCAGTTTTCTTTTTCTCTAGACAATTCTTTTAATCTATCTAAATAATCATATTTGAAGTATTTTTTGTAGCTAGCATATAGGTATATCACATTTTTTTTTCATTCTGGAAATCTCTGCCTCAATATGTGTGTTTAGACTATTTATATTTAATGTAAGTATTGATATGTATGGCTTTAAACCATATCACTTTTTGTTTTGTTTGTAATCTTTATTGCTTCCTTTAAATGTTATTTGAACACTCTCATTCAGCATTTTGTTTTGTCTATTATGATTTTGACTATATTTCTTTGTAGTTTTTTATTTTTGTTGCTGAATTTGCTCTAGGGATTGCAAAATGTACACTGATCTTTTCATGTCTACTATTTTATACTTCAATGATTATATAGAAACCTTACAGTCATATGAGACATCTGATGCTGTAATTGTCTTATGTAACTATATATATATATATATATATATATATATATATATATATATACACACACGCATACATACATATATATATACATGCACACATACATAAACTTAAAACTTCAGTACAAGTTATAATTATTGCTTTCAGTGATAAGAATTTAAAAACCTAATGAGAGAATAACCATTTTTGTTGCTCTTCTTTCTTTCTTGGTGTCATTGCCCTTTTTCCTAAAGAACTTTCTTTAGTAATTTTTGTTTGTTTGTTTGTTAATGTATTTATTCTGCTTAGGTATACATGACAGCAGAATGCATTTTGATTAATAGTACACAAATGGAATACAACTTTTCATTTATCTGATTGTACACAATATAGAGTTACACCGTATGTGCAGTCATACATGTACTTTGAGTATTATTGTCCATCACATTCCACCATCTTTCCTGCCCCCATGTTCCATCTCTTCCCTTCCCTCCCTTTTGACCTAAGTTTCTCCATTCTTCCCATGCCCCTTTCCACATTATGGATCAACAGCCACTTATCAGAAAGAACATTCAGCTTTTGTTTTTTTCAGGATTGGCTTACTTCACTTAGCATGATGTTCTCCAACTCCATCCATTTACCTGCAAATACCATAATTTTATTCTCTTTTGATGCTGAGTAAAATTCCATTGTGTATATATACCACAGTTTCTTTATCCGTTCATCTATTGAAGGGCATCTAGTTTTTTTCCAAAGTTTAGCAATTGTGAATTGTGCTACTATAAACATTGAAGTGGCTGCATTACCGTCGTATGCTGTTTTTAAGTCTTTAGGGTATAGACCAAGGAATAGGATAGCTGTAGAAATGGTGGTTCCATTTCAAGTTTATTAAAGAATCTCCATACTACTTTCCAGATTGTTTGCACCAATTTGCAGTCCCACCAGCAACATATGAGTGTGCCTTTTTCTCCACATGCTCCACAACACTTGTTATTGTTTGTATTCTTGATAACTGCCATTTTGACCTGAGTGAGATGAAATCTTAGAGTAGTTTTGATTTGCATTTCTCTAATGGCTAGAGATGTTGAATATTTAAAATCAAATACACCATGTGTGAATTGTTTTAGCTTTCTTTCATTTGACAATGTCAACTGGGCATGTGGCACATGCCTACAATCTCAGTGACTCAGGAGACTGAGGCAGGAAGATTGAAATTTCAAGACCAGTCTGGGTAGTTTAGAAAGACTCTGCCTCAAAATTAAGGGGGGAAAAAAAAAGATCAGTGGTAGAGCATCCCTGGGTTCCATAGAGCCATCAGTCTGGGACTTTGAGATGATGTATCTCTTATGAAAATTTCTCAAAAAATTGGATATATTTATTAGAATCACATTAATACTCACATGCCTTGTAGGTGAGCTTTAGAGTTCATACACTTTACAGTATGGATTTCTAAGCTCCTCCTTCACTGTAATCTCTGTGAAACCACTGTTTCCCTGGGGCTGCCTTGTTAGCCCTTTAAACAGAAACTTGTGCATTTTAAGTGCTATAAGTGAAGACAGAAGAGAAAAGGCAGGTGATAAGGGGAAGTTAAACTAGATATTCTGAAACTGCAGCACAATTTAATGGAAATGAAGTCTCCATTTCTACTTTGAATCCTTTGGGTTCTCCTTCCTGGATGTTACCCCCATACCATGAGATTGCTTAGGATTGGGACATGAGAAAACAAAGAAAAGTAATAAGAAAGAAATGGAAGGAAGGAAGGAAGGAAGGAAGGAAGGAAGGAAGGAAGGAAGGAAAGAAGGAAGGAGGAAAGCAGAAATGAGATTTCTATACTTTCTTTTTAGTTGGAAATTTTCTTTCAACAACCCAGCCAGAGCTAGAGGGCCTTGATTAGGGAGATCTCTGTGTCTGCCTATGTACTCTCTTCTGGTGTCTTGATTTCATACTGGGATGGAAATGGGGTTACTGAAAAAGAGAAAAAAATAATAAATAAAAGTAAACTCATAGCTGGTTTTATGGATGGAAAAGCCTTGCATTCTACCTTAATCTGTCTAGTACTATTTAGTCTTAAAAGTTCTCAAATTGCAGATGACTCAAGAAGGTGGATTAAAGGAAAGTCACATTTCCAGTTGCATTGCGGTTCAGGATTCAAGCAGCAGGACTACTATTTCTGTACAGTAGAGGGAATTCACTGAAATTCAATATTGAACAGTCAGACTCTCTCACAGACTTAGAAATTTGGGTGCTTTGAACAAAAAATAAGAAATAGTACCCTGGACCCAACCAATTACAGTGTTGGTACTAATTTACCACACAAAGAAAGGATAACACAAAGAGATAGAGAAATACAATTTAAAAAGTGACACAGAAGAATCTGCTGAACAAAAATAAAACTGAATTTAGCTAATCCAGAGGCTGCACCATGTTTGAAAAGTGCTATGTATTTCTCAACTGGCAAATGGAGAGTTGAGATAGTAGCCATCTTAGGAAGCCATGCTGTAGATTAACACTGTGGGAGCTTGTTAGATTACAGAAAATATTGCCACATTGTCCCAAAAAGTTCCTACCATGTGACCTAGGGATACACTTCCCAGATCATGACTGAAACAGGCACAGAGATTATACACATGGGAATTCAAGTGAGAATCACAGAGGGGAGTGAAACTCACTTTTTCTTTAAGTCTAGTGGCTCACATGCCTAAGTAAAAAGAGTCAGGAAACTGAACATGCAGGAATGATTACACTCGGGAACTGAGCCTGAGAAGGTCATATTCATGGGTGGCAGAGTGTGAGAGACCTATGGAGGGTTTACTTTCCTGTCCAATAATAATTCTTGAGAAGTTCCTGAGATCAAGATGTTCAGCAGAGATTCTCATCTGCCTGGACCCAGGAGTGTAGATCTAATCTCTTCAGAGCAGGTACCACTCAACATAGTTCCAAAGGCCTAATTAGAGCTCAAGCTCAGTCACAGGAACTCCCCAGTTAGAACTCTGCAGCAGCCCCACTCTAGGAGTGCATCAGTCTGTTCCGTCTGGACAAAGTTCTGATCAATGGTTCTTGTCATCCCAACCAACCTACCTTGTACTGAGGAGAAGGAAGGATTAAAAAGCTATTTCAACCAGCGTTAGTTTCAGGCTGCTCTAGCTGACAACTCAGTGAGGGACACCAAACAACCCTCAGCCCTTGCTAACTCTAAAGGGTACACAGACCAAGAAGAAATGGAAATACAGACAATGGAGTACAGACAGTAAACATTCATCCTAGTTGACAATTTTGACCAACGCAGTGGATACAGTTCTTTCATTTTTCATTATGAATCTTTTTTCCTTTAAAAAATGTTCTTGCTGTTCTGATTGGTTCATGAATGTCATGGATATACAAACACAACACATATTTGGTTTTTTATTTTAAATTTTTAAATTTTTTTATATTTTAACTTTTTTCATCTTGTCATTTGAGTGTTACGGTTTTTAATTTATTTCATTTTGTTTCGGTCCAGTTTTGGTTGTTTCTCTTACTCTCCTTTCTTCTCCCATTAACAGCCAAATATACCTGTCCTGTTTTTCTCTATTTGCTTTATTCTTTCTATTTGTTATTTCTCCTTCTTTATAGCCATCATGCAGTACATCTCTTCTGCATTCTCTCTATTTGACATTTTAAACTTTGCTTTATCTTCCTGTCACTTTCTATCACATTTTGTTCTCTCTCTCTCCTCCTCCTCCTTCTCCTTCCCCGCTGGGGGTTGAACTCAGGGGCACTTAGTCACTGAGCTACATTTCCCCCAGCCCCTTTTATTTTGAGATCAGTTCTCATCATTAAGTTGTTTAGAGCCTTGATAAGTTGCTGAGTCTGATCTCAAACATGATCTTCCTATCTTAGCCTCCTGAATCACAGGGATTACAGGTGTGTGTCACTATGCCTGGCACAGTTTCTTCTCTTAATGAACTGAATTTTAAACATCTTTTGGAACATTAGGTTTACATAACTGCTGCCTCCACAATTCATGTTGTTGCAGTTACTAGTACTGTGGATGGCATAATTGACACCTGCTATTTACTTTAATGCCAGACATAGTTCACAGTTACTTATTATTTTTGCTCTTGGTAACTACAGATACCATCATTTCTGTTTTTGTGATATTAGTGTTGTATATGTCATAGTAGACACTGGATATTTATTTTAATGCTGTATATTGTTTCTTTTGTTGTTGCTATTGTTTCTTTCTCCATTTTTATGAGCTGGTGGGAATCTCCTGGGATATTACAAATTCACAGGGTAGAAGTTGATGCTGAACCAAACCAAGGGAGAAAATACCATGCCTGGCTACACACACAAATTAAAGACACTCAAATTTCAGCAATACTTTCATAGAAAGAATAGAAAAGATACAAATCCCAAATTAATAACAATACCTCAAGTAGGAAAGGCTATGGGGAACCCTCAAGTCCCAGTCATAGACAATCACTTCTATAGCAAAAACAGAAAAAGTCAACACAAAGGCTATGGACATACATGTCCTATGAGGAATCTAACCCTATATCATTCCCAAATGCTTTTAGAATATACAATTGTTAAATCCAAAAGAGCAATCACATAGAGGGTATACTCCATATATCCTCTAAACAACATAATTGTCAAATCTACAAAAAGAACCCCACTCTTTGAAGACCTGCAAGATAACTGGAATTCTCAGGCTCTAGAACAATATGCACTATCTCAAAATACACTGATCATCACCAAAGAAATAGCAGGTGACTATATTTTAAAACCTTTTTTGGAAATATACAAAAAAAATCACAACAAGCTGATACCCCAGGACAATTTGGCAAGAGAAGACTGTGCCTAAAAAGGTCCATACACTGGTCTGGAAGAGAAATCCATCCTAGCAGATGCATAAAACTCAACACAGTTACAAGAAATATGAGGAACATAGTTACATAAAAGGTAACAGGATATATCCTAAAGATGATAATTCACCATCAATGAACTCTAAAGATATTGAAATGGATGAAATATCAAATAAATCATTCAAAAAATTATTTTAAAATGATTAGTAAATTCAAAGAGAACACACACACACACACAAACACAAGTGAAATTAAGGAAGTCAGTACAGGACAGGAATAAGAAATTCAATAAAAAAATAGAGATACAGACGAGAACCAAAGAGAAACCTTAAAAATAAAAGATGTAATAAATCAAATAAGATGTCCATTTGAAAGTCTGTTACTGTGAAGTCCATGCTAAAGACAGAATATCAGAGTTGAAAGACAAAAAGGCCAGCCATGAACATTCAGATGACATTTTTTAAAAAAGAAAGAAAATAATTAACTATGATCAGAATATATAACTCTGGAGCAACATTAAGGGACCAAGTTTAAGAATCATTGGAATAAAAGATGCTTCTTAGATGCAGGTTAATGTAATGAATAATCAGGTCAAGAAAATATTATATTTTTAAAACTTGAAAATGAGATGGATATCCAGATACAGGATTTACTCAGAACCAGAAATATACAAGATCAAAAAAGAACCTCTTCATGACAAAACACATTAAAATTAAAATGTCTAACATGCAGAACAAGGATATCTATCTATCTATCTATCTATCTATCATCTATCTATAAATCTATCTATTGTCCTGCCTTTTCTTCCTTCCTAACCTAACTTATTTACTCACTTAATTCCCTTCCTCCCACCCTCTCTTTCTTTTTTATTTTCTTTCCAAGGATTTAACCTAGGAGCACTTTATTACTGAGCTATATCCTCATCCCTTTTTATTTTACTTTTTGAGACAGGCTATCACTAAATTGCTTAGGTTCTTGCTAAGTTGCTGAGGCTCTCCTCAAACTTGTATCCAGCCAAAGACTCCCAAATCACTGAGATTATGGGTATGTGTCACTATACCCAATAAGGATAGAGTTTTTAAAGCCTGAAGAGAAGAAAACATTAGCTTACATTTAGAGTCAAGCTAATCAGAATTACTTCTGATTTCCAAATACAGACTTTAAAGTCCAGGAGTCTTGCAATGAGGTGTTCCCAGATTGCTACATTCAGTAAAGCTATTCATAATTAAAGAAGTAAAAACTTTCTAAGATAAGCAGACCAAATACATTTATAAGTACTAAAATGGCACTACAGAAAATATATAAAGAAATACTTCATACAGGATAAGTAAAAAATAAACCCCAAGGATCACAAATGGAAAAATTTCACTTGAAGAGTAGCTAAACAAATAAGAAACAGAACTAAATTAAACACTGGAAGTAAATCAAACTGGAAGGAATTAGTAAACATCTCTCTATAACAACACTAAATATAAATGGTCTCAACTCTCCAATTAAAAAATAGATTGGCAGAATAGATTAAAAAAATAAGATTCAACTTTATATTGTTTGCAAGACTCATATTAAAGGCAGACAGCCACAAGTGAAAGTAAAAGGATAGAAATCCATATACCATCAAATGGAGCCCAAAATCAAGAATGAGTAGCCACTCTCATATCCAATAGGCAGATTTCAATCCAAAATTAATCAGAAGAAACAAAAAAGGTCACTTCATACTGGTAAATAAAACAATTCAACAAGAGAATATAATGATAGTAAAATATTTATGCTTCAAATGTTGGTGCACTTAATTAAATAAAATAGATTTTTAAATACCCAGCTAGTCCCCAGTACAATAATATTGGTTGATTTCAACACAGCTCTCTCACCATTAGCTAGGTCATATAGACATAAACTCAGTAAAGACTCTTCAGATCATATATATATATATACACATATATATGTATATATAACACATATATGTAATATATATAGAATATTTAGAATATTTATATAGAATATTTCATCCAACCACAGTCACATTAACTTCCTTTTAAGTTTATCATGGAACCTTCTCTAAAATAGATCATATTTTAGGTCACAAAGAAACTCTTAGCAAATACAAGAAAAAATTGCATAATTTCTTGCCTCTTATCAGATTTTAATGAAATAAATCTAGAAAGAAATCAGTGGAAAAATATAGAAATTTTTAGATTCAAAGATGAATAATGATACAACATACCAGAACCTTTTGAACACCATTAATGTGGTTCTAAGGAGAAAGTTTATAGTCATGAGTGCCTATGTAAGAATATCAAAAAGATTTGAAATGAACAATCCAATAATGCATCTCAAGCCTCTTTAAAAACAAGAACAAACCCAAAACCAATAAAAGGAAGAAAATAACTGAGATTAGAGTGACAAACAATGAAATAGAGAATAAAATTAATACAAAGAATCAATTAAATAGTTATTTCTTTGAAAATATAAAACATTAATAAATACTTAAAAATAGAAAGAGACAAGAGGCAAATTAAAATAATTAGAGATTAAAAAAATAATAAGTCACCACAGAAGTCACAGAACTCCAGAGGATAATTAAGAACTATTTTGAAAACTTATACTCCAGTGAATTAGGGAACCTAGAAAAAATAGATCTGTTACTAGACACATAGAACTGCAAAAATTGAATCAAGAGAACATATAGATAAGTCTAATGGGTGGATAATGAGCAATGAAATTGAAGCAATGGTAAAAAAAAATCTTTTGACAAAAAAAGCACAGGACTGGATAGATCCTCAGCTCAATTCTACCAGGCCTTTAAAGAATAACTAATGCTAATGTTCCTCAAATTTTTCAGTGGAATAGAAGAGATGGAACACTCTCAAATTCATTCCATGAAGTCAGTATCACCCTATACCAAAACCAGATAAGTATACATCAAGGAAAGAAACTATAGGACAATATCACTGATTAACTTAGATGCAAAAATCCTTAACAAAATATTAAGAAATCATATTCAACAACATATTAAAATATTGTACATCATGAATAAGTAGTTTTTAATCCCAGGGTCATAAAGCATTGTTTAACATACACAACTCAATAAATACAATTCACCAAATAAATAGAATTAAGGATAAAAATGGCATAGTCATTTAAATAAATACAGAAAAGCTTTCAACAAAATTCAGCATTCATACGTGATAAAAGCACTGAAGAAACATGGGAAAGAAGAAACCCACCTCATCATCATATAAGTTATTTTATGACGACTATTTTACAAGAAACCCAAAGTGAATGGGGAAGAAGACAGTTCCTTTAAAATCCAGAAAAAGAAAAGGATGTTCACTCTTACCTCTCCTATTTAATATGGTATTAGAAATTCTAGCCAAAGCAATCAGGCAAGTGAATGAAATGAAAGGGATTTTTAACAAAGGAAAGGAAGACATCAAATTATCACAGCTGCAGATGACATGATACTTAAAAGATTAAAAAAAAAAAAAAAAAAAAAACCTCCACCAGAATACTGCAAGAGCTAATAAACAAACTCACCAAAGTAGTAGGTTACAAAATCAACATACAAAAATTAATAGTTTTCCTATATACCAACAATGAAGCTTGTTAAGGAAGTCAGTTTCTGAGCCAATATGTTGGAGTGCTGGGCATACATTTTCTTCTGGTATATGCAGGGTTTATGATCTAATTCCTTGGTCTTTGATCCATTTTAAGTTGATTTTTGTGCAGGGTGAGAGAGAGGGATTAAATTTCATTCTACTACATTTGGACTTCCAGTTTTCCCACCACCATCTGTTGAAGAGGCTACCTTTTCTCCAATGTATATTTTTGGTGCCTTCATCCAGTATGAGGTAACTGTATTTATGTTGGTTTGTTTCTTTTTATTCTATTCTGTTCCATTGGTCTTCATGCCTGTTTTGATGTTGAAACCATGTTGTATTTGTTATGAAACTTCTTTAGTACAATTTAAGGGTCTGATATTTTTATGCCTCCCGCTTTGCTGTTCTTGCTAAGGGCATTATTTTATCAAGTAAATTTCATGACTGCTTTTTCTATTTCTATGAAGAACATCATTGGAATTTTTATGGGACTTGTATTGAATGTGTATAGCACTTTCAGTAGTATGGCCATTTTGATAATATTAATTTTGCCTATCCAATGGAAACATTCAAGAGCACAAAGAGAGAGCCCACAAAAAGGGAGAAAATCTTTTCTACCTGTACCTCAGATAGGGTGTCAATTAACAGGATATACAAGAACACAAAAACTTAACGCCACAAAAACAAATAACCCAGTCAATAAAGGGTGAAAGGAACTGAGCAGACAATTCTCAAAAGGAGAAATACAGATGGTCAATCCATATTAAAAAATGTTCAAAATCTATAGCAATTAGAGAAAGGTAAATTAAAACTACACTGAGATTCCATTTCACTCCAGTCAGAATGACAATAATCAAAGAATGCAAGTAACAATAAATGTTGGCAGAATGTAGGAAAAGGTTACACTCATACATGGCTGCTGGGACTGCAAATAGGTGTAACCACTCTGGAAAGCAGTATAGATATTCTTCAAAATATTAGGATGGAACCATCATTTGCTTACCTATCGCACTACTCAGTATATATTCAAAGGAGTTAAAATCAGCATACTACAGTGACACAGTCACTTCAATGCTTACAGCAGACCAATTCACAATAGCTAAGTTATAGAGCCAACCAAGGTGCCCTTCAACAGATGAATGGATAAAAAAACTGTGGTATATATACACAATAGAGCGTTACTCAGCCATTAATAAGAATGACTTTATCATATTTGCCAGTAAATGGATGTACGGGAGATTATCATGCTAAGTGAAATGAGCCAGTCTCCAAAACCCAAAGGTCAAATATTTTAAGTGATATGTGAAAGCTAACCCACAAAAAAGAGAATGAGAGGAAGAATAGAAGTTCAAAAGATTAGACAAAGGGGACTGAAGGGAATGGAGGGAGAGATGGAAAGGAAAAACAGTGGAATAAATCTGACATAATTTTACTATGTACATTTATGAATACACCACAGTGAATCTTACCATCATGTACATCCATAAGAATAGGGTCCTAATTTTAATAAGATATATTCCATGCTTACTAATTTTATCAAAATGGATTCTACTATCATGTATAACTAAAAAGAACCAATAAACAGGAATCTGCTGAGAAAGAAATTAGGAAAACCATGTCATTCACAATAGCTTTAAAAGTTAAAAAACAGAAAAACACCACCAAAGAATTAATCTAATCAAGGAGGTGAAAACTTCTAGAGTGAAAATTACAGAACACTAAAGAAAGAAACTGTAGAAAACACAAGAAGATGGAAGGACTTCCAATGTTCATAGATAGGCAGAATTAATTGTTAAAATGCCCGTGTTATCAAAAGCAGTATACTGATTCAATGTAATCCTTGCCAAAATGACACTTTTTTTTTTTTTTTTTGCAGAATTAGAGAAAATAGTCCTAAAATTTTTCTGGAAGAATAAAAGACCCAGAACAGCCAAAGCAATTCTAAACCAAAAAAGCAATGCTGGAGGCATCACAATGCCTGACTTCAAAGTCTACTACAGAGCTATATAGTAACAAAATCTAAATGGTACAGCATAAAAACAGACACACAGATCCTTGGAAGAGAAAAAGATAAAGAAAAATCCACACAACTATAGTCATCTGATCCTTAGCAAAGGTGCCAAAAACATACATTGGTGCTGGGAAATCTAGGTATCTATATGTAGAAGAATGAAGTTAGACCCTTCTCTTTCACCATGCATGAAAGTTAAGTCAAAATTGAATGAAGATGTATAAATTAGATAAGAAACTATACAACTCCTAGAAGAAAATAGGATCAACACTATAACATGTATGATCAACACTCTAAAACATAGGTGCAAGTAAAGACTTTCTCAACAGGCCCCCAGAGCTCAGGAAATAACACCAAGAATAAATAAGTGGTATGGCTCCAAGTTAAAAAGCTTCTGAACTATAAAGGAAATGATTAAGAATGTGAAGGGAGAACCTACAGAATGAGAGAAAACCTTTGCTATGTATTCTTCTGACAGAGGATTAAGAGCCATAATATAAAGAACTCCCAAAACACTAAAAAATCATCTAAATAATAAATAGGCAAATAAGCTAAACAGATACACCCAAAATAAATGCCAACAAATATATGAAAAAATGTTCAGCATCATTAGCTATCAAGGAAATGGAAATAAAAACTTCACTGAGATTTCACCTCACTCCAGTCAGAATGGCAGTCATCAAGAATGCAAACAATAATAAATGCTAGAAAGGATGTGGAAAAGAAATCATTATACATTGTTGATCTGATTGTAAATTAGCACAATCACTATGTAAATAAGTATGGAGTTTTTTCAAAAGAGTATGAGTAAATTTGTCATATGATCCAGCCACACCACTTCTTTGTATTTATCCTAAGGAATTCAAGTCATCATACTATAATGATACATTCTTACTCATGCTTATAGTTGCACACCTGTAGCCAAATGATATAGCACATTTAATTTTTTAAATGGAAGGTTTTTACCATCTCTACACCACCAAACAAGAAATCTTTTGAAAGCATAATGATAAAGGATGTTAAAAAGGGAAATATAAAAAAAGAAGAAGATCTAAGCATAATATAGAATATGTCTCATCAATATAATCTTTTATTAATGAAATCACATGTTACTGCTTGGAACAAACAAAATGGATGTTTTATTTTAACCACAGCAAAGAATTTGACAAGGTCTCCCATTATACCCATATTTAAAAGAAAAAGTATTTCCTGTGAATTTTTTTTGGTATATTAATGTCTCCAGACAGAAATAGTGGCAGATGCTCAGCATCAATTGACACTCCCTGTTCACTTTCTTATCATGGATTCTCTATTTCTAAGTCTCTTCTCAAAAATAGGTGGAACTACATGGCAACAGAGACTTCACTATTTCTAGAGAAATTCATTTTAACTCTGAAAGCTCCCATTCAGCTAAAGGATTCATCAAAAATCTATGGAGAAAGCTGTCCATGTTTCTAGATCCATCAAATGTTGAACCTTTTACTTAGTTTCCTGACAAAATTCTCATTGGTTTTCCTATGTACCCAGGAGAGCTAACCCAAGTCAACAGCTTGCAACAGGAATCAGTAAAATCCTCCTATGACAAAAGGGCCAAAAACCATGAGCCCTTTCTAAAGATTGCTTTCCACTGAGAAATTTTAGTCCTATTCTTTATTGCTTTCATAGTGCCCTTAAGCCTTTAAAAATGTGATTTTGTAATTTGTCTAGAATTTAAAAATTCTTTCAATTAACAGTATTGACCTTCCATATTTCATTAAATTATAGCTGGAAGCAGATATTGGAGTTCAATTTTAATGATGCAGAAAATTAATGCTATTGGTAAAATTGAAATGAGTATCCTTTTTATTTGACAATAACAACAAAAACAAGCTGACAAGTGAAATGTAATCTATGCAAATTCATGTTTCTACAACTAAACTCTAAATTTACCAATTTATTTCCAGCAAAACAATGTCATTAACCACAGTGAAGAGCAGTGTTACTCTGAATTGAGCATAATTTCATAAAACACAATTGTTTTGTCCAAAAGATAATATAAAATATGTATCTATATAAATAGGAGGATGAACAATGACATTGAAAAAAAAATGTAATCCTAGGCATTATGCACATGTGCATATTCCCAAAAAACAGTACTAATTCCTTTCCCTTAGTTTTAGTTATTCTTTCTAATACTTAACAATGTTTTATTTTTCAACTTTCTTTTGTTTTACTTAGTAAAGAATGCATGCTTATGTGTGTGTGTGTGTGTATATAATTTGTATGTGTGATTTCCCTATAGAACAAAATCAACCACAACATAAGGAGTAGATTATAAGTGACTCACTTTTTCTTCTACATTGCGCCTATCATAGTGTCTAATAAACAATAATGGAGAGATAAGAAAACTAAACTAACATTTGTTGAGTGTGTATTATTTCTCACTTGCTAAACATTTTATGTAATGTAACTTGTTCTAATAAAGATTCTGAAAGATGGCTTTCATTTACATTTGATGTATTTGGAAACTAATGATCAGATAATTTAGGTCATTGTGCTAAACATAGCTATCATGGGTACAATTTTTATTTAAAATTCAGTATGTTTGATTCTAAAATCTTTCCATTACCCTGTGTTCTATGCTGTCCAAAGAGTAAATTATCTACATATATTTGTTGGAAGAATGAAGGAACAAATGAGTGGATAAAAAAATTAAGATATATTGATTCTCTACAGTTTAGTATATTTAAGGCCTTTTAATATTTGTTTATGTTTATTTAATTCTCACATGCATCCTGGGGCAATATTTTCACTATAGTATAGATGAAGAGACAGAGATTCAGAAGACTTAATGATTTGTCCAACACAGTGTTGGAGGAGGCAGCTAGGTATACACAGGGAGAAGGGGCAGAGGAGTGTGCTGAACCACCCCTTGCAGTTTAAGGTACATCCCTTATGCCCCTGTGGGTTTGACATCCCATTATGGAGAAACATAGAACAAACTACCTCCTTCTTACTTAGAAAATGTTAGGTATTCACAGTACCTGAAAAAATGCATCCCCAAATGACCTAGGATTCATTATAATATTAACATTGTGGTTTCAATACCTTTGTGGCTTCCCTTAGCTCGCTATGAGTAGGTGCTTGCACATTGGTTATAAAGTTGAATAACTTAAACACATGAATCAAATGACCCAGAAGTAAAAGGAGGAACTTAATTCCCATCTTCGCTGGTATAAGAACAGTCAGACCCTGGTAGTGATGCTCATCACTTTTGGTGCGCCTGTCCCACTTCCTTTGGGGCTTATTTCATACTTTGCATTATTGCTTCGCTAATAAACCTAGACTACTACTACTTAAACTGTTTGTGTTGATTCTGAGACTTTTGACTGAAGTTTTTCTGGGAGACAAGAACCTAGGACCCCCACCCACCCAGTAATGTCATGCTGCCAGTAGCAATAGGATGGCTGGCATATAGTTTGGAAGAATACTTGGCTGAGCCATTTGACAACAGTGCAAATCACCCTTCTAAATGTAACACAACATCTCACCAATTTGAATTTAATTTTAGGAATGAAAGTCTTAAATACTGAAATGGCACTTTTTCTTTTAGCATGGAAGAATTCCATTTACTAAGCCACTTTCAAGCAGTGTCATGTCCCATTACAAATTATTTTTCCTCTTTATTAATTTGCCTAGCAAATCTCTCTTTATAGAAAAGTACAATCATTAAGCTATCACACATTATGAATTAGTGCAGCTGCTTTTCAAAATTTAGTTCCTTTTTAAAAATTATGTGAATAATTATAAGACTAAATTTTTGTCTGCTAGTAAAATAGCAAACTTAGAAATGTTGCTTCATCTTAATCTTTTAGTCTTCCTAATTTCTCCGTAACCTTCAGGCATTTATTTATTTGTTTATTTACTATTTATTTTTCATTACTTGAGATTGAACTCAGGGGTGTCTCACCACTGAGTTAATCCTCAGCTCTTTTTTATTTTGAAATAAGGTCCCACCAAGTGGCGAGGTTGGCCTTGAATTAATTTTCCTCCTGCTTGATATTCCTGAGTAGCTGGGATTCCAGGTGTGTACCAATACACTCAGCTAGGCCTCAATTTAAATGTAATTTCCTCACAACTCATTCCCTGCTACTGCTCTTTATATTGCATTAGATCCCATATTATACAAGTACCTTTTTGCTAAAAATGTCATTAATTAGTCAGTGCTTTTCATCTCCAGTGGACCATAAGATCTATGAAGGTAGAGACTCTATCAGCTTTACTTACTGACCTATCTCAAGTGTCTCATTTAATTTTTGCTGTGTAATTTTTTTTTTTAATTTGTTGACTTCTTGAATGAAGATTGCAATTCCTAGTAGAGGTCTCTTTACATTCAAGGCATTTGATCCAAATATTGCTTCTGTAATGCTCTTGAGTTTTTCCATACAAGACTAGACTACAATATCCCTCCATATTTTATAGTCAGCAACAATTTGTAAAAAATTGAATGAACACAAATTAACATCTGACTAATTTTGTCTAGCAATATAACACATACGCTTATTTACAAAAACATTCTACCCTAAAGCTTTTCTTTCCCTTTCTTCAAATCTGAAAAAAAAAAAAAAACATAAATAATGATAAAATTGACACCATGAATGTGGTAAATTGCCAATGGTTAGGTAATATACTGCATAGAGTATTTTATCTTTTGATTTATTTAATCACTACTGTCCACTTATAGATACATATGTAGATATGTATTTTTCTGATATTTGCAATTTTCTCTCAAGTATCTGTTGTGCTGTTTCTTAAGGTAATTTCAAAACCCTTTAGTGATACAAACTAATGAAAATCACTTCTTTAATCACACTACCAAATCCAAAGTGAAGACACAGCATTTCCCCCCCTGAAATATCACAGGTAGTACAATTGTTGTGCGAAAATATTTCAACCCTATACTTTGAAAAAAGCAAGGCATGAATTCAATTTTATTAGTTTATAGAAAATGCTTTTTCAGTTTTTTGCAGCTTTTGCATACTGCTTTTTGTGTCATGTTGAAAAAATCAAAAATTTCCTACAATACCCCTTTAACCCAGAGCTTAATAATCAAGCACACCAACCTATGGAAGGTGGTAAATTGCATTATGCTGCAATTACTCTTTATTCATTCATTTAACATTTTATATATATATATATATATATATATATATATATATATACACACACACACATATATTTTATACACACACATATACTTCTCATTATGTAACAGGTATAATTCTATTTATTGTGGTTACAGAGGCAAAAAGGATTCATAGTCCCATACAGGCAGGGATATCTACATAATTTTTAGGACACCAGGAAACACAAAACAAAAGAAATTTATTTGGAAAACAGTTAGGGTAAACATACCACTAAAGGTCATAAAACAATTTTAAAAAACAATTTTTTGCAGACTCTTTCTTGATCTGTGATGGTTTTTGTTACTTGCTGTTTAAAATGGCACTTTCTTGGCTATGGTTATTGTCCCTTCCCACTAGCTCATCAAACCAACCCAGACAGATAGGCTACACTGAAGAGATCTCATACACTATTAAGCCTACATTTGATTCTGGACCACTATGTTCAAGAGCTGTATAAGCTGCCTACTGCTGCAATAAATGTACCATCCCAGGATGGAGGTTGACATATGCCCCACACTAAGATACCATTGGAGCCTTCACTTGCATCTGTAGCAACTCTCGTTTGGAGAGCAGGGGTACAGTGGTCACTGGGTGGTGTGAGGGAGGAGGAGATGGAGTGGGGTTCAAGGTATGAGATGGCAGATAAACTGGCTACTGAGTTCCTATTCAGGGGAGGAAGGAGATAATTGGAGGTGAGATTTGTCAGTCAAAGCTCTAAGCCTGTAATCCATCTCTGTCTCTTTCCATTGTTCAATCAGACTTCACTTACAAAGCACAAATTGAAGATAAATTTATTTAAAAAATTCAATAGAGTGGTCGTTGAAAACCAAGCATGGGCCCTTTTTAGAGAGGAGCCTTATGTGATTGCACTAATCATTAACCTTTGAAGCTGGCAGAGAAAGCAGGAGAGAGCACTGTAGAGACACAGGGACAGGGTACTATGGAGACCAGAAGAGGAACAGCATCTCAATCTGAATGTGTCTGTGTGTATAGTCAGGTAGACAGTCATGGGAAGTTTCCTAAGAGATGAATGGTAAAAATATGAATGGACTACCTCAAAATACAAAAGAAAAATATGTCAAATAAAAAGAGAAATATCAGCAAAGACAGGTTCAATAAATGTATATGCTATGCTGTTAGCTTAGAACAGCCTAATGTTCTAGATCCTAGAAATTAAATCAGGAAGATACAAAATATCTTCCTGAGAACATTTACAGAGATATACAAAATGTCTTTGAGGAAATAGAACAAAGTGCTTCAATTATGGGCCTTGAATACTAACTGAGGCACTTAGGCAAAATCCTACAGAAAATTGGGAGTCACTAAAGGTTACTAAATATGAGTGTATCATAGACCAAAAGGATGAACAACATTCCCTCTTTCTGTCTCCCTTCCTGTCTTTTGATACTTCTGTTTAGTCATCTTCAACACTAAGACCTTATGAACCTTTCATTTTTATGAAAATGAAAATGATAAAAAGACCAATTATTATTGAATTATCATTCTGTGCCATACACTATGGTAGGCACTTCTCAAACCTTATTTCCTTAAACCTTAGAATCAAATTCTTGAATTATGTTTAGGAAAAAAAAATTAGATAAGTTGGTAACAGCCTTCAACAGCATACTGATAGGAAGTGCCTGAGATGGGATTTGAACAGACAATCCAGATTCAGAATACTTGCTCCTGAACTTCTATTGTGGCTTCCGAGGAGAGGAACACATTGTTAGCCTTCTTTTGTCAGACAAATCTAAAAATCAATTATTCCTCATATGTGCTTCGGCACAGTATATATCATGGCTATAAATTCCCAATAGTCCCCCAAAATAAAATGACATTTTGTTCAGAGTGTCTTTTGTGTATATATCTGTTGGGGATGTGAAAGCTGGATAAAACCTGTTGGAATGTGATCATTTTTGAGTCACAGGAATTTCTTTCTGTCTTTCTATAGAAAAGCAATAATAGAAGACTCCATGGTCATGAAAATTTCACTGATAAGCTCAGAACGCTATGTCCTCTGCTATGAATTAGAATGTCCTGCATATGTCATAATAAAATCAATTTTATATATACATATATATTTTATATATGTAGACACAAAAACATGGATATACCTTTTAAAACTCAAATACTTTTAGAATTTAGTTTTTAAATTATTACTTTATGAAATAAATGTGGAGCTCAGGTTAATCAGAATTGTAAATAAAGTACAATCTTAATACAGACAGAAATAACAAAACATTTGGAGACATTAAGAAGAAAACAATAGAGACAGGTATATCATCATGCTCTTGTGTCTGGGAATTTTGTATCTAGTAAACATATCACAAAAAATTAATTACCCAGAATCTACTATTTTAAATTTGAGACATAGATACTACCCAGTAGTTATCTTAATTATAGCATTTTACTTTTTCAGCATATTAAAAATGATCAGTGGATTATATAATAATTTCAAAAATTGGTACTACATATTTTTTCCCTCCAGGCACAATTTTTAATATTCTATAATATTAATGAAGATGGAAATCATGAAGAAGAATATGCTGCAAACTATATAACTAAACAATTTCCTAGTGTGAACTGGGTAGCAATCATTAGAAAAGAATGGAATTCTGTAGAGGTAGTGTGTGGTGGTGATTTTTATTTTGAACACAAATTTTGTGTCTGTGGAACTCATAACCAAGGAAGACTATGCATGTCAAGGATGTTGCAGCTATTTAATTTGAAATGCATTATTTATAGAAACCTGATCCACTTTTACTCATGGAAAATGCTATAACTGCTATTCTTAGCATCCCTGATTCTAATGCTCGGAAAAGAATGGAAGCAGACAATATAAAATGAGTAATACTAAAAGGATCAAATGTAGGCTTATCTGTATTTCAGCATTTCTAATAATAGAATCCAAACAGTAGTTCCTTCTTTCCTGTTACTTATAACTCTCTTGCCTAAGAAGAACATTACATGAAAACTTAGGATGCAGCATATTAGAAAAATTATTTTGGTTTTATATATTTTACCTAACAACACAGGTCAAAAATATTCACCAATATTAAATGACCTGGGGAAAAACATTTCTATCCAAGTTAAGTGTGTATCATGTAAACCAGATAAAGAAAACACTGGACTCAGACATGATTTTTGAAATGTGACTTCTTACATGATTGTCCACTTTTAGGTTCAAATTCACTCACCCAGGAGATCTGAAGAATGTTCCTTTTAAAGCAAATTCAGAATGTGTAACTGGAGGGATCTTAAGGATGGAATAGTACAAAGAGTTCTGGTTTTACCAAATGATAAAGAATAGAGATGTTGCACCTTTTAGGTGATGTATTTAATCAGATCATTCACCTCATTTTGTGTGTAAAATGAGGGGATGGGCTCTATGATAGCACTGATCTTTTTGATGGTATTAATATTTAGCATTCATTGTAATAATGCTACCTGTATTTAGGATCATTTTGTTCACCTGAGATCTGGGTATGATTGACTTAAATGTAAATTTTTACTCCCTGGAATTCCAGACTTGACTCCAAATATTTTGAAGTGTTCAAATGGAACACTTTGAGCAATTCATGGAGAAAACTGTTCATATGATTTAAACATTTGCCTTCTCAGTTGATGGTTTTCTTGTCATCATATAAATGCAATATTTGTCCAACATTACGAAAATGAGCCCACCCCTTGTTTTGAGGAAAAACAACTCCAAACAAAACAACATTCATGCACATTCACATGCACACACACAGGTTTCAGCCCAAGAAATGAATTGCAATAGAAATAGCTGCAAGTTAAATATTTAAAAAGCTGCTTCATGAAGAGCCCTTGTCCACTGAGGACTTTTAATACCCACTTTAATTTCTGTGGCCTGAAGCTCACTGTATTCCCTCATGCTTCTCTTTTCCTTCCTTCAGAATTTTTCTTGATCTTTCTAATGAGGATACCAAATCTCCCATTTTATCTTGCTTTTCCTTGACTCCTGCTCACACTCCTCCCATGATCTACGTTTCTTACCTTCACTCCATGATAGAAATCTGCTGCCAGCATTAAATACCCACATTTTTACCCCCAAGTGCTAAGTGCTTTGCTGGGATTTGGAGCACATAAGAATTTTAAAGGTAGAAATAATTAATTGTTGTACATTACCAAGTGCAAGGAAAAATAGATATATGACAGATCATAGTCTATCTAAAGAATATTCTTTACTCTTTGTGCTGCTGGAAAGGAGTATAAAAGTTTGTAAAAGTGTTTTAAGGTTTTATAAAATTTTCAATTTTGATAAGAGTTTGTAAGAGTTTTTCTCTGTGGCAACCATCACTTTGAATATGCCTTACTGGAGAATATGCATATTTTGAAGATAAGTAGTAAAATTAATGAATATTCTTGTGTGTGTGTGTGTGTGTGTGTGTGTGTGTGTGGTGCTGGTGATTGAACCCAGGGCTTTGTGCATGGGAGGCAAGCACTCTACCAACTGAGCTATATCCCCAGCCCACTAATGAATATCCTTTATAATGGATGTAGCTAATACCTGAAGATTTCAATTTGCAGGCTATAGACATATTTCTAACATCAATGTTACCTAAATGACATCCTTGTTATAACTACACATGTTGTTAGACATGAACGATTTAAGAGTCCACTCGGTTCACCTTATTCCTTTCATATGTTAACTATGTAGTTGTTTCCTAAAAATTTCAGATGTTCAATAATGTAGAAAGAAAGGTATGTGTTAAGGTAGGGGTGGCTAAGCTCTACCACCAAAGCAATCAATAGCCGTGAAATCTATGGTTGACTCCACAGGTATCTATTTGATACTGACTCCGAGTGCCTGTACAGATAGTAGATAAAAGCAAAATGATAAAGCTGTGTCCACACTTTCTTCTTTCAGCCTAGCACACTTGTTCTTTAAAGATGATAAAACTTGAGCTCATCACTTGGAGTAATTTAGACTTCAACACAATAGTCTAGCAGTTACTGAAAATAGCACTCACAATCTGACTTCATGTTGGTTTTCAGATTTCCTGTTTGAGTTATACATTTTAATTTATTTCTTAGTTTTAAATAATGTAATGGATTTGAGAGACAACACCTGAATCTTAGCAAGATGATGTTTCTGATTACAAAGAGTTTCAAACAAAAGGTTATATGTCATAAAAATGGTAAGATAAATCATGTAGACATTGGATAAACAGATGGATTGTGAAATATAATAGTAATAATAATAATAATAATTTAAATGGATAGCTACATTTAAAATGACCTTTAAAATGTCTGGTGGATATTTTTATGATATAATCCCATGCTTCCATTTTCTCAATACAGGAGAAGATAATGATTCTTTTCTTTCTTTCTTTCTTTCTTTTTTTTTTTTTTATTGGTACTGGGGATTGAACTCAGGGGTACTAGACCACTGAGCCACATCTCCAGCCCTATTTTCTGTTTTATGTAGAGACAGGGTCTCACTGAGTTGCTTAGCACCTCGCCATTGCTGAGGATGGCTTTGAACTCGCAATTCTCCTTTCTCAGCCTCCCTAAGTGCTGGGATTACAGGCTTGAGCCACCACACCCGGCTGATAATGATTCTTTTCTGTTAGGCTTACTGATGAACAGACAAGAGAAAAGTGCTTTATAGAAAGAAATGTAAAATATTATTCAATTATTAATGATATTTTTCCTTTCTTCACTTGTTCATTCATTCATTTTCCTCACTCAAGTTGGGCCCTTCATTTGCATCTTGGTGAAATTTTGCATAATTAAATCAAACTTAATAGAAGTCAGTATTGTAATTGGAAAAAAAATCTGAAAATTAGGTAAAGATAAGATTAATCTCTTTCCTTTGTGATGTTATAGGTTACCATTAAAATTATGAAATTAATGTTACTACAGAATGATCATTATAGTTATGAGTCAGAATGCTCTCATGCTAATTCATAGAATCTTTCCTACATAGTGCTTGGTGCTTTATTGTATTAGATTCAGATTTAGTAACTTAAGATGATTTCATAGATCACGAATGACTACAGTTGTTGAAAAACTAGCAAGCAGAGGGTGTTTAATTGGAAGATCTTTCACTGGAATTAATATATATTTAATAATCCTCTTTTTAATATTTACCTAGTTGATACTGATTTTGTCTTCTTTCTAGAATGATAATTTTCATTTTTACAAAAGTTTTCTAGTCACAATTCTTTCATGTATCTAAGTCTCTAAATAAACTATTTAGGAAATTTACTCTTAATATTATTTCAAAAATTTTCCAGAACACCAGAAACATTGTGCTTAAAATAAATGCAACCAATTAATGTATGACATGCCACATATTATAGAATGCATTCTAATTTTAACGGTATTAGGCTATGAATAATGGGTGTTTATATACTAAATTTCATCAAATCCAAAACACCCATTTGGTGGCAGTTATTTTATTTCTCTGAGAAGTACTTAAAATAATGACATGTCTTACAATTAATGGAATCTCAGATATGAAGATATAAAAGGTTGATGTTGAAAGACACAAAACTGGATAAGATTACCAACGTAATGAATGTAGGTTTAAAAAGAAGTAAAAGTTTAAGCCCTGGGTACATGAGATGTTAAGGCCCAAGAAGGTAAAGATGAACACAAAAAGAAGGCATAGAAGGAAAAATCACTGAGGCAGAAGCACAATGAAGAGAATACAATACACTGGAAGCTAAAATTTAATATAATGAGAAGAAGAACATTATGAACAGTGCCAAATACTGCTGATATCTCATTTATAGTGAGAACTGGGAATTGGCAACATGGAGAGTGTGGGTCATCTTGATTAGAGCAGCATTATTTTTTAACTTTTAACTGATAACAAAAACATAAATGTGCGTGTTAATGGGTACGACATATCTTCAATACATGAATGCACAACATAATGCTTAAATCAAGTTAAAACATGTTAAAACACATTTATCCTTAAATATTTGTTTTCTTGTGGTGAAAATTTTAAAAATGCTTTCTTCTAGCTTCTGAAATGTATAGGACATTATTATCCATGATCCCCAGACTGTGTAATACTACCTCCAAGCTTCATGTTCATCTCTAAGTTGGAATCCACTGATCTACTTCCCATCCCTCCCTCTACCATGTGGCCTCTAGTAACCACTATTCTACTTTCATATGTACAATATCAACTTTTTTGATTCCGTTTGTAGGATCATGTAGTTCTTGTCTTTGTGCACCTGGTTAGTTTCACTTAACATGATAATCTAGTTCTACACAAGCGGCAAATCACAGGATTTCATTATTTTTTGATGGCTGAATAGCATTCTACTGTTGTACGCCGTTTTCTTTGTCCATTCATCAATTGATGAACACTTAGGTTGTTTCCATTTCTTGGCTATTGTGACTAGTGCTGAAACGGGAGTGCAAATGTGTCTTCAACTGATTTTATTTCTTTTGGCTATATACCAAAGGACTGGGATGTACTGCAGTGGTAGAGCACTTTCCTAGTATGTAAGAAAAAAAAAATAAAGGGAAAGAAAAAGTAGAAAAAAAATGAAATTTATAATCCATTTGTAAACAGATGCTCTCCCTCCCTCTCTCCTTCCCTCTCTATCCCTCCCTTTCTTCCTTCTTTCCCTGGTATTTATGTTTGGAGTCCCTTATGTATTCTGGATATCAATCCCTTTTCAGATGATCACATTCCAAATATTTTCTTCCATTCTGTAGGTTGTCTCTGTACTACACCCTGTTGCGTGTTCCTTTTGCTTTGCAGAGGTTTATTTATTTATTTTTTTACTTTTACATAATCCCATTTGTCAATTTTTGCTTTTGTTTCCTGCTTAGGGGGTATTATTTTTAAAACGTTTATGCATTCTAATGAATGTCCTGGAGCTTTTCCCCTGTTTTATTTTCATAGCATTCTTCTTTTTGGTTAAGTTTTAATCCATGTTGAGTTGATCTTTGTAACTGGTGAGAGGGACATAGCTTCATTTTTCTGCCTGTGGATATTCACTCTTCCCACTACAATGCATTAAAATATCATCCTTTCTTCAACACATGTTCTTAGCACCTTCATTGAAAATCAGTTGGCTGTAGACATGTGAATTTACTACTATGCTCTCTATTCTGTTCTTTTGGTCTATATGTCTTTTTTTTTTTTATGTCAATACCATGCTGTTTAGATTAGTACAGCTTTGTAGCATTTTGAAATCAGGTAGAACTGCCTTCTGTTTTGATCTTTTTGCTCCAGATGACATTGTGTCTTTGGACTTTCTGTAGTTCCACAAAATTTCAGTATTGCTTTTTCTAGCTTTGTAAAGAATGTCATTGATTTTTTGATAATGCATTGAATCTGTAATTACTTTGGTTAGTATGGACATTTTAGCTATACTGATTCCTCCAACATGTGTATATGGGACTTTTTTACTTTTTTGTGTCTTCACTTTCTTTCATCAATATTTAATGATTTTCACCACAAAGAACTTTTATATTTTGGATTCTATTTATTCTTAGTTTTTAAAAATTTTTGTAGCCCTTGCAAATGTGATTTTTTTCCTTAATTTCTATTTCAGTTAATTCACCATTGGCATTTAGCAAAGTTACTGATTTTTTTGTGTGTAGATTTTGTATCCTGAACATTAGCTGAATTTGTTTATTAGTTTTAATATATTTTGATAGAGTTTGGAGTTTTCTCTATATAAGATTATGTCATCTACAGTGACAATTTTATTCCTTTATTTCTTTCTCTTGCCTAACTACTTTGAGCAGAACTTCTAGTGCTATATTAAATAAAAATGGTAAAAGTGGGCCTCCTATACTTGTTCCAGATCTAAGAAAGAAAGCTTTCAGCATTTTCCCACTCCATACAACCTTAGCTTTTGGATTGTTATAAATGTTCTTTATTGTGTTCAAGTATGTTACTTGTATGCCTAATTTGTTCAGTATTTTTATTATAAAAATATTGAACTTTATTAAATGCATTTTCTACATCAATTGACATAATTTTATACTTTTGTCATTCATTCTGTTGATATGGTGTATCAACTTTTATTGATATTTTAAATTTAAACATTCTTTCATTTTTGGGTTGGATCCTACTTGATCATGGTGAATAATTTTTTTAATGTGCTGTTGAATAGAGTTTGCAATTTTTTTGAGTACTTTTGTGTTTATGTTCAACAAAGATATTGGTCTGAAGTCTTTTTTGTTGTCTCCTTATCTCATTTTGGTAACAGGATAAGGCTCACCTTATAGAATTGATATGGAAGAACTCCTTCCTGTTGTATTATTTGCAATAATTCAAGAAGAATGGTATTAGTTCTTACTAAAAGGTTTGCTAGAATTCAGCCATGAAGCATTAAAGATCCTGGGCTTTTCCTTGATGGGAGGTGTTTTATTTCAGATTCAATCTTGTTACTTTTTCTTGGTTTGTTCAGATGTTCTATTCCTTCTTGATAAGGTGTATGTGCAAGGGATTTTTCTGTTTATTCTAGATCATTATATCATTATTGTTCATAATAATCTCATGATGTTTTGTATTTATGTGGTTACTTATAATGTTTCCCTTTTCTTCTCATGTGAGTCTTCCCTTTCCTTTTCTTAGTCTAGTTAAAAGTTTACCTATTTTGTTTATCTTTCCAAAAATAATTCAGCTTCATTCATTTTTTAGACTCAATTTATTTTTAAAAGCAGTATTATTAAGTATGATAAAATTGGGGGCATTCTGCAAATAATGGGATGAGAGTGAGGAGGGAGAATGGATAGAGATTGGAATGAGGAAACAAGATAAGAAAAGAAGAGGTTAAAAAAGAAAGGACGAAGGAGATTATGCATTAGAGAAAAGACGAAAAGGAAGAGAAAGAGAAGGAAGAGGAGGGAGTAGGGGAGGAGAAAAGAAGAAAAGGAAAATGCTGTCAATTAGTATTTACACATACTGAGGCTAAGCCATTCATTGGATATTTGGCTGAGGGATGTAGGGAGGAAAGTGACACATTAATCCCAAACAGGAAGACAGAACTGGTAATGTGTCTTTTGGAAAAGTCATTGAATACAGTGTAATAAACACTGATTCATACTTTGAATAGAATAAGAGTATGAATTTGGGGGAGAAGAGATGCAGCATCAAGCAAACTTGTTGGTTTAGCAGGAATGAAGACAATACCATAAGTATTATTAGCACTTTAGGAAATACAACAGTACTACTGCTAAAATGAGCATTTATCACTAGTATGGAAGTAATGAGAAATATTATTTTAAAGCAGGAAGGAATAACTTCTGATTACAACTGACTTGGTTGTGGTTAGCTTTGTGGCCAGAAGAAGGTTTTGACTTAGAACCACAGAATCTTAAGTGAATACCAGGGTGAAAAGCAATGCCTGTGCTTTTGAAGGAACTTTTGAAAGTAACTTTCACTGTTTGAGGTCAAAGAAGCATATAGATATTGATGTTGCTGTCAGATGTCTTGCTACTTCAAGAGCTAAGGATGGCACAATGTAAGAGAAGGAGACAAATAAAATTGAACTGCTGAATCAATAAACACTAAAGCCCCCTAAACTATAACTGGTTTGATTAAATAAT
Source organism: Geosciurus inauris (assembly GCA_004024805.1). Taxonomy (NCBI): domain Eukaryota; kingdom Metazoa; phylum Chordata; class Mammalia; order Rodentia; family Sciuridae; genus Geosciurus; species Geosciurus inauris. The sequence goes on from PVHX01011546.1 coordinate 60,149, forward strand.
CCAATACACTGGTGCCTTTATAGTTTAGAACAGGTCAAAGGCTTTTCTGTCACATGCAATTTGTCACAATAACAATCTTTATCCCTGTAATGGGGAGGATTTAGTACATTTATCCTTTTTTTGATAATATTTTGTTTTGCTTATTCTGTTTATATTCTTTTCTCATCTGTGCTAACTATAGGTTGCACATTGTAAATCAAAACATTCTAAATCCACAGTGATCTAGAATCCAAAAGATTTTGAGCACTGAAATGAAAGACACCACAAATCAAACATTTCATACTTAACCTCATGGGATCTATTGCGGCCAGAACGCAGATGTTAAAAATAGTAGGTTTGTTATGATTTGGACATAAAGTCTCCTCCAATATCCTCCAAATATCCTCCAAAGACTCATGTGTTGTGTCCTCCTGCCCTATGAACTCATTTGTTTAGAGGTGGGGCTTTTAGGAAGTGATTGAACCAGGAGGGCTATTTCCTTATCAGTAGATTAATCCATTGATAGCTGAATGTATTACTGGGAAGTGCAGATTTAGGCAGTTGGAGCATTGTTGGAGGAAGTAGGTCACTGGGTTATACCCATGGGCACTATATCTTGTCCCTGACCAATCATTTCTCTCTCTCTATTTCTCTCTCTCCCTCTCTCTCTCTTTCTCTTTCTCCTTTCCAGTTGCCATGAGCTGAGCATCAATCTTCTGCTGTGTCTTCTAACATGTTCTGCTTTACCTCAGACCCCAACAATGGAGCTGGCCGATCATGAAACTGTGGCTTTTGAAACCAGAGCCAAAATAAATCTTCCCTCCTCTAAGTTGTTCTTCTCAGGTATTTGTCACAGTTACAAAAAGCTAAAACAACATTTTAATTAAACAAAATTACCTACAGGTGACTTGTTTAGGAAACAAGAATATGATGTTTAAATATGGGTTGCATTCCCAAGATAACTCATTAGGTATATGCAAATATCCCAAATTATGAAAAAATCTTGAAACATTTTTAATTACCAGATAAGGATACTCAACCTGTGTGTGTTTTTATTTTATATGGAGAATACTTAAGATTTCTTAAAAATTGAAAGGTATCTGCAGATTCTTAGTCATTTACTTTTCTTCTATCTTGTAAAAACATACAATTACTTGAGTCACAAATTTACTTGTTTAATATTTATATATTTTATTCTGTCCCATTTTGTCATTTTATATAACAGATTCATGAGGTACTACTTAAGTACTACTAACTTAGGTGTTGGTACTGAATAATTATAAGAAAATGTCCATATGGTGTGTTTTCATAAACCTTGTGAATAACTCTTTTTAATGTTTCGTATATAGCTTTCTATGTTACTGACATTTTTCTGAATTGTATACTGGACATTTTTCAACTATTTTTTAAAACTCTTACCCCACTGGGTTAGTCATCTTTTCATTGCTGACCAAAATACATGACAAAAACAATTTAAAGAAGGAAAGATTTATTTTGGCTCACAAATTCAGATGATTTAGCCTATAGTCATCCTACTCCATTGATCAGGGATTGAAGTGAGGCAGAGTATCATGGTGGAAAGGCGCTATAGAGAAAATCTGTTCAGCTTAATGAATCCTGGAGCAGAGAAAAGGAGGAAGAGACCAGGAGGAAGATAAACCCTTCGAGGTACTCTCCCACTGACCTCCTTCCTCTAACTATGTCCAAAGTACCAGGACTTCTGTTAACCTGTCAATGGATTAATCCACTGATGAGGTCAGAACATGCACGATCCAATAACTTCCCAGAAGTCCCACCTCAGAATACGGCTGCACTGGGGATACATGTGTCTTCAGGGAACATTCCAGATCCAGACCATAACACTGGCCATAGCTGTAAAATTCCCAATACATAGCATATGTATTACTCTCTTTCTAAGATTTCAAGTAGAAATTTTTTTTCTGCCTCAATATACTGTTTATTTTATGCTTTGATCATTTAAAACAATTTTGATAGAAAAGATATGACAGAAGTGGATAGGCATTCTAAATTAATTTTGTCCATATGACCAGGAAATATCAATAGGGTGTGTATTTATATCAATTTTAAATGACGTCTAGTGCTATGAAACAATCAGTAAGACCTAAAATAATTTTTCTTGAAAATTATTCTTATCTAAAACTAATTGGCTTTATATTAGACTTCTTAAAAACTGTCTGAGGCCTATTTTCTCATTTTTTATAAGCAAGTAGAGTATATTATTTAACAATTACAAGTTATGGAATGATCTTTTCATTATGAAATGACTATTTTAACAAATTTCAAATCAAACAGTACTTCAATATCAAAATCACTACTTGTGTTTAAAACATGATTTAAATTTTTAAATTTGTAAATCAATGATCCATAACACATTAATATAATATGAATGTAGTAAATCCACCATATTCCAGAAATTATATACCTAATTTTCTCTGTTATACTCTTTATGAATTCTCTAGTATATTGAATGATTTAAAGCATAGTGCTACGTTAGAATGTCCTTAATTCTTACCCAAAGGCTAATATAATATTTGTTAATGTAAGTTTAGCCAGTAAATATCTTTATATGTATAACTGAATTGATTAAAAGTTATACATTATGAAATATTTTCTTGTGAAGTTAAAATATACCAGAAATGAAAGACACAAAAATTCTTGAATTTCCATAGTTTGTATATTGATAAGGAGAAATCCTATACCTTATAGCATTTAATGTCCTGTTTCTCTAAACCTCTATATGCTATACATTGGGCTATCACCCCAAAATTTGCCTTTTAACATCAATATGGGGTTTTGATAATTTTGAAAAGAAAATTAAGGAGAAAGTTTAATGTTTTGCTTCTAATGATTTTTCTATGATCATTTTTAATGATCAAGGCCTGTTTTAAAAGGGAAGTCAGTACAATATAACTGAAAAAACAATATCTTCTTAAATTATAAAATAAAAATGATTTAGTGCTACAGAGATAATGTTTTTGAGCTGGACTCTCTTACTTCTACCTTTGAAACTTGCCTCTGGTACCTACACCTCTTTGACCTGTGGCAATTTATTGACCTCTCTCTGGGCTTCACTGTCCTTATCTTTAACAAGAATATTGCATTTGTTGTTTTGAAGACTGAATGAGAAAATGTAGGCTACTCACAGAGTGACATGCACACAGTACATATTCAATAAATAGTTGCTATTTTTATCTCATAGAGGCTGCATATTTTCCATTATATAAATAAACCTCCATGAAATTATCTGTTAAAAGTGTCATATCTAATATGCGACCTACTTAACATTTGCAATAGGACTTGTTTGAACCTCGGAATCTGTTGTTGGTTTGCACTACATTTTACAGGCAGTAGCATCACAGTTGACCAAGCCCAAAGGCAAGAAAAACTGTAATAAGAGAGGGCAAACACCTGCAAAACCCACATACTGGGTAATCCTTTTCTGAATAATCAGTGTGACTGAGTTGTGTTTGAAGAAAAATGTCAGTTCAGTGGATTTAGTGCAG
>PVHX01011547.1:7869-63729 GCA_004024805.1 Geosciurus inauris
ACCAAAAAAAAAAAAAAAAAAAAAAGCAGGCCCAGAGCTGGGTGCCTGCAGGACTGGGTGTGTCTTGCTCTTTTATAAACCCCAGAACCCCCTACCTACTCTTTCTTCCCAGCAGGAAGGAAGGAGCAGGAATACAGTGAGTAATTGCTTGTGGAGGTGTTAGCAACCCATGGACTGAGGAAGTGGGATCCCGAAGGATAGCTGTCAACAACCCATTTTCTTTTCTTCAATAACCAGCTCTCATCTTTTTAACCCCTATCATTCATTACCTACACTGCCTGCCAGAACTTCTGCTCCCTGCCTCAGTTTGTTGAGGAATGCGACATTTCCTGTCCCATCAGGCCCTGTGGGGTTGCAGGCAGATTGCTTGTTTTTGCAAAGAAAGCATGTGAGGAGTCTGCACGTGGGCTCATTTTATAGAATTATTCTTTTAACTTCGTGTTCCTTCCATCCTCATCTCTTTGTCCCCTTATAAATACCTTGTTGAATTGTTACAAAAATTACATGAGAAATATAAATATGATTTATTATTATTATTATTATGGTTCTTTCCAACTTTCTTTTTTTAGCCTTTCCTTACATCTTTCACTCTGGCGTCAAGCAAGACTGGCTTCCTTCCAATTCTGAGTTTATGATTGTGGGATTCTTGTACATTTCAGTCATTGCAATTCTATGTGCTCAAGGTGCTGGGTATAAATAAGATGAATAAGATATGATCTCTGCTCTCAGATTACAGCCCTGCAAAGGACAGGAGCCAGTCTCAGCTAATCGACACATTAGGCAGAATGCAATAAATGCTTTTACGTATGCATAAAATGCATGGGTAATACAGAAAGAGAGAGGAGAGGTAAGTTTTGAGTGCAAAATGAAATATGACCTGGGAAATCTTTTCAGCCAGTGTGGTCTTTGCATTAGGCTTTGCATGAGGACATTTTAAGATGAGGGTATATGTGAGCAAAGATACTGAGGCCTGAAGGCAAAATATGAATCTGGAGAATTTCAGTAATTTTGTGAACTTGGAACCTAGGGAATCGTACCTAGAAAGGCAGCCTAGGAATCAGTGACAGAACTATTCTAAAGACGTTGGAACTTATTTTGCTGGTAATGATTAGTCACCTAAAGTGAAGAACAAGGAGGAGAAAAATGAATCTTTTTTGTTTCTTTCAGTCCTTTTCTGTTCCATCTGTTTGTTTTTTCCTTCTTTATCTGTACCGCTGATGGAAAAGTTGCTTTTCATTAAAAACAGTTGATCAATCCTACCCAGCCTTTCCTTTTGCCTTAGCATTAGACTTTCTGTGGCTGTCTGGGGAAGGAGTATTGGGTGTCCTCTGATATTCACTGCTCTTAACTTACATTATGCATCCTAAATGATAAGTGCAAAGAGAACATCCTTTATAATAAATGTTCTAATGACCCAAGCTTCTCCGGCAATTAGTTTGAATGTACATAGACCTAGTAGATCAAGTTTGCCTTTGGTCAAATGTTAGACCTTCAACTAGGTCAATTAGTTGTTGACTTGCTTACATTAGCATAAAATAGGCATTCTTTTGAAATAGTGCTCCTTTGTTATGCAAGCTAAGCACAAGTTTAAGGCAATGATGTATGGGGGAAAAAACTGCATTCTGAATCCATGGAAAAACAATGTGAGTCTCTGTTGGGAATATTGTATTTCCATGTATGATTTGATCCTTAAGTCATTCTCATAGCTTAGCATAAGCAGTATAAAATTTCAAGGTGCTTATTATGAGTAGGACTCTGCTTAATGCTCCCAAATTCCGCTATATTTTTACATCAAAAAAGTTAATTTTTTTAGGAAGAGAACTGTTTTTCGTTTCCCAGAAAGAGCCAGACTTTACCAGTCCCTGTGGTTTTCTGCCTTCTCAATGAGTTACTCAACCTCCCTAAATCTGTCTCCTAATCTGTAAAGTAGTAATTATAAAGGTAGCTACTTCCTCAAACGTTGTAATGATTAAGTATAATTATGTATGCAAAGCTTGTTGAACGTATATAACCCAGAGGTTCAGGTAATTGTACCACCTTTCAAAAAGGATTAAGCGACTTTCTTTTTTCCATAAATTGTCTTCACTTTTATCCCAGGTCAATCTTATTTTTTTTCTTAGTGCATTTTAATTATACAGAATAATGGATTTCATTGTGGCATAACTGTACATGCACACAACATACTTTGATCACATCCACCTATCAATAGCTTACCTTCTCCCCTTCCCCTAATCCCCTTTTACCTCTCTAATAGTCTCCCTTCTTTTTCATGTCATGTCTGTTGGCTAGATTCCACATATGAGAGAAAACGTGATCCTTGTGTTTCTGGATCTGGCTTATTTCACTGAACATGACTAGTGTACTTCGTTTTGGAGAGCAGATTTATGTTCATAGCAAAGTTAAGCAGAAAGTACAGAGTTCTCCAAATGCACAGCCTCCTCAACCATCACATACCTCAATGTGGTTACAATTGTAAGAATCAATGAACCTACAGGAACATATCATCACCCCAAGTCCATAGTTTACATTAGGGTTCACTCTTGATGTCATGCATTCTATGGGCTTGGACAATTGCACGATGTGAAACATCCACTACTATCACTGGTATTGATACAGGTCTTAGAAATCTGGACCAGGTCTGTTAGCACAAAAGGACCAAGCCAGGTACAAACTTCATGGATCAGCACAGCCTTTTTTTTTCAGCGATGAAGTCATGCCTCTGATGGACCCACTTTCCTGGTAAAAAATGAGCCACCTACCAAAGAGGGCGTCTGTGCTTACATAGGTTACACTGAAAGGTGATTTGATTAGTGAGCATATCGGTTTGGGCACTCAGACATTTGAGATCTGTTTTTACTGGGCCAGATGGAAGGTCTGGGGTCAGTGGTCAGTATCTGGGAAAGGGTTTATGAGAGATAGTCATTCTAGGCTTGATGGATATCTCCTGCCCAGGGCTTTTCTTGTCACTGGGAAAGAATGTATTGGGAAAGGATCAATGTTCTCAATGTGTTGCCTTCTTTTTCACTCCCTCTTTCCAGGCCACACTATTTTGGGGTTTATCATTTTCCATACTTAACAGGGTCCTTGTTCCCCCAGTGTTGAAGATTAAACACTCAAGCAAGAAAACAAGTTTTATTTAAGGGATAGAACAGAAATAGACTTCTCCAGAGAGAAGAGGACCCAGATCTGGTATCTGTGGGAGTGGGGGTGTCTTGCATTTATATAGACCTCAGATTTCCTTTGCTCACATTGCGCCTTCCTCCTCCTATCTTGCCTACGTGACCAAAAGGCAGAAAAAGAGCAGGCCAGGGGTGGTCATTAGCCACTCCTTGTGTTGGGAGGAGCAATTCCCTGGAGGTGTTAGCATTTCATTTCATTTCATTTTCTAGCCCTCATCCTCCCAACTGGATCATCCATTATCTATGCTGACTGACTCTCTGTCCTTTGTCTTATCTGTCCTTTGCCTTATCTGTCCTTTGTCCTGGTCTCAGTATCATATAGAAATCTGCTGCCCTAAAAATCCTCTTGTGCCAAGATTATTCCTCTCTGCAACCCCCCTAGTCCCTGGCAATCACTGTCTCCATAGCTTTGCCTTATTCAGAATATCATATTTGTTAGAATCAAGGCTTTTCAGATTGACTTCTTTTGTAACTAATGTGCAGTTAAAATTCTTTCATATCTTTTCATGGCTTAATAGCTCATTTCTCTTTAGCACTGAATAATATATCCCATTGTATGGATATACCACAGTTTGTTTATCCATTCAATTATTAAAGGATATCTTGATTGCTTCAAAATTTTAGCAATTACGAATAAAGCTGCTATAAATATCTTGGTTTAGGGTTTTGGGTAGACTTAAGTTTTCAGCTCATAATGATAAATATCAAGAAATTTGATTGTTGAATTGCATAGTAAAAGTATGTTTAATTAAAAGAAGTGTCAGTTTTCCAAAGTAGATGTAATATTTTGCATTATCATCAGCAAGGATTGAAAATGCCTTTTAATCCACATCCTCACCAGTACTTGGTGTTGTCAATGTTCTGAATTTTGATCATCCTAATAAGTATGTAGTGATATCTAACTCATTACTGTTTTAGTTAACCTTTTCCTAATGGCATATGATATTGAGCATCTTTTCATTTGCTTTTCTATCATGTGTGTATCTTCTCTGGTTAGGTGTCTGTTCAGATGTTTTGCTCATTTTTATATGTGGTTACTTGTTTTTTTATTAATGAGATTTAAGAGTTCTTTGTATATTTTGGATATCAGTCCTTTATCAGATGTGTCTTTTGCAAATATTTCTTTGCAGCTTGTGACTTGTCTTCTCTTTCTCTTGACCCAGGTCAATCTTTTAAACAATAATAATAAAGAAACCTTGATTAGAAAATCCCACAGAGGAACAAATAATAGCATTTGAAAAACCAAATGAGTTTATAAATTTTTTTTCACTGTAAAATACTGAGGTAGTAGCTTCTTTTTCTAGCTCAATTTTTAAAAAATAAAAATTAAGAATAATTTTAAAATGTTCAGAACATTTGCAAAAGTTAGTACAAGGGAGTTCCTATTTACCCTTTACCCACTTTCCCTGAATATTAATATTTTATGTAATCAGGGTACAAAGATCAAAACTAAGAAATTAACATTGGAACAACACTATTAATGGAACTCCGGACTTCATTAGGCTTTGAGTAGCTTTTCCACTAGTGTTCTTTTTCTGTTCCAGATACCATGTTGCATTAGCTGTTATATCTTCTTTTTGCCCTGCAATATTTGATACTTTCTGTCCTTCCTCATTGTTCATGGTTTTGATAGGTTTGAAGAGCATCAGTCATGTATTTTATAGACTACCTCTCAATTTGTGTTTGTCTGGTTCAGAGTTTACAATATAGATTTTGGGACTAGCATAGATGTAATATGCCCACATATTAGTGGGTACTTGATATTGACATGGCTCACAATGTTGACATTAACCTTTATCTCTGGGTTAAAGTGGTGTCTGCCATGTTTCTTTCTTGTGGAGTTACTATTTTACCTACTTGATATTCTTTTAGGTGGTAGCTAGTCACTAAATTAAGACCACACTCAAAGTAGGGTAATCAAGCCCCACTGCTTGCAATCACAGTAATTTATAGGCATCACAGAAAGTAAAAGTATTACTAATTTTTAATTCTGGTGATATTTGGAGACTATGCAAATATTCTGTTTCCCTTGAGAGTTTTGACCACTAATATTAGCATTCATTATTGAAATTTATCTGTAACAATAATTGCTATGGGGTACTAATGATGGGATTTGTCTCTATATAAAAAAAAAATAGAGCTGGGGATGTGGCTCAGTGGTTGAGTACCCCTGAGTTCAATCCCCGGTACCAAAAAAAATCAAAAACAAAAACAAATATATAGATCATTCCAGAACAAGATTTCCAGCTATGAATCTTGATGATTCAGATTTTCAGGTGTGTTGAGTGAAAAATAGGTTTTTGTGTAATATCAACATATTATTATAATAATTTTATTTTTTCCTTTTTAATTCTTAGCCATAAAGTAGTGGCACTCCTCTTCTCCACAGAAAAGCTTAATTAAGCTACTCCAGAGACCCTGACCATAATTTGTTCTCAGATTCTCAGCAAAACTTTTGCAAAAAAATTTTCAGGTGTAAGATATACTTGCAGAGACAAAGTATGAAAAAGATTAACCCAGGGCCTACACAGAGGCATTTGCATTTCAGAGTTAGGTCCTTCCTTGAAGGCCAGCTGGTGTGAGAAAAAAACAAAAACAAGAACTCTCTTTCCCAGGCACTGATTTTTCAGAGAGAGGAGAGAGAATGTCCTTGGGACATTTATTTTTGTAAAATCTGGCCTGAGCTGGGAACCAAGAGGAGGGAAAAACAACACTACTGTTACGGTGAATTTTTGTAGATTGTGAACCTCTGAGCCCCTCCCCCTATACCCTGGGTATAAAATTCCAAAATTTCCTGAACTGAGGGTTCAGGGGGGATTGATGGATTACAGTGAAAGCTTTTCCCTCTGAATCTGGCTGTAGCCAATAAATAAATCTGATTCCTGCTACTCCCTTGGTGTCTGGCCTTGTCTGTCTCTACAACAATAACTTGTATTTGTTTCTTTTATTTAAAATACAATTAATATGATTACAGCATAGAGGTAATTGTAGAAACCATTTTACTCATAGATCTTTGTTCTGCATAAATACTAGGTGACTCCTAACAAGTTAGTATCTAATTATATATTATAAGCAACCTAGTTATATAAAACCTCAAAGATATATGCAAACCACAACTAAAATGAGTATTTAATTTCAAGTGAAATCAAGCAATAAAATCTTCCATATAGACATTAGCTTTATATAATTGTCTGCATCTGAAAGTTAAGTGCTTCAAAGAACTACAAAGAACACTTAGTTGAAAAGGTCATGGAAAAAGGACCCCATGTTTTTATTTGAAATTCAGTAGCACTTCATTAAATAGTGGTGCCAACTTGAGTTTTTAATTTTTATAATATAATTATTTAGTAGTGATTTTTTTGTTGTTGTTAGGATTTGTACTGTTAAAATGCCAACAGAAATCTATTTTTCAAAGACTGGATGAGGAAACTAGGCATGGTGACACACACTGGAAACCCAGGTCCTTGAGAGGCTGAGACAGGAGGATGGGCCAGCCTTGTCAAGTTAGTGAGAACCATGTCTTGAAATAAAAAATTAAAAAAGGCTGGGGATGTAACTCAGGGGTAGTTGGATTCAATTCCCAATACAGAAAAAATGAACAAAAGCTGGATGAGGAAGAATAATCTCTCTTGTGGACAGAGTACCTAAATTTTCTCTTACCATGTTATAGTCTATTTGCACATGACAATGAGGGGTAATCCAACAATGTAAAATATGTCACTTTATTCTTCAGGCTCTTGATTGATTTTCTTTGTATAGTTGTCCTTGCATTGGTGGGAGATTGGTTCCAGAATGTCCCATCAAGATCAAAATCTGAAAATTCTCTTGTCGATTGTATAAAATGGCATATGATTTGCGTAGAACCTATACATATGCTCCTTCATTTCTTCCTTCTTTCTTTCTCTTTTTCTTTCTTTCTTTCTTCCTTTCTTTCTTTCTTTCTTTCTCTCTCTCGCTTTCTTTCTTTCTCTTTTTCCTCCTTCCTCCCTGCCCCCGCCTTTCTTTCTTTCTTTCTTTCTTTCTTTCTTTCTTTCTTTCTTTCTTTCTTTCTTTCTTTCTTTCTTTCTTCCTTTCTTCCTTTCTTCCTTTCTTCCTTTCTTCCTTTCTTCCTTTCTTTCTTTCTTTCTTTCTTTCTTTCTCCCTCCCATGGTCTCATACATGCTAGACAAGTGCTTTACCATTGAGTTACATCCCCAGCCCTCCTACTATACACTTCAAAATTATCTCTTGATGATGTAAATACCTCACACAGAATTATCTCTTGATGATGCAAATACCTCACACAAAGTAAATGCTCCATAACAGTTGCTATACTGTGTTGTTTAGGGATTAATGACAAGAAAAATAAGTTTACATGTTCAGTGCAGACTTTTTTCCTCAAAATGTTTTTGACTTGCAGATGTGGGACCTGTGGTTATGGAAGGCTGACTGTGTTTTGAAATTCAAACTTCCAGCCAGGCGTGGAGGCACACACCTCTAATCCCAGTTACTTAAGAGGCTGAGGTAGGAGGATTGCAGGTTTGAGGTCAGCCTCAGCAACTTAGTGTAGATCCTGTCTCAAAATAAAAAATAAAAAAGGCTGGAATACAGCTTAGTGGTAGAAAGCATCGCTGTATTCCATCTCCAGTACTAAAAACAAAATAGCCTTCAAACTCTCTTATTCTTGAAGTAAAGCTAAAAAGAAAAAAAAAAAAATCCTATCTCTTTATCCTTACACTTTCCCCATGGTATACTGTGTTCCAATCATTCAGACCACTCTATGGTGGAAAAACAAATCCCAGATCCAGGCAGGTGGAAGAAAACGCAAGGTGCAGTTGGGTACTGAACATTTTTTATTAACAGAAGTGGCAGCATCCTTCAGCCTCCAGCTCCATCCCATTTTGCCCCAGCCAATTTCACTTAGCCCCCTGAGCTATTTCCATAGGTCTTTTTTCTACATGCAGGCCAGACAAAGAAGGCATACCGCCAATAGGTTACATAAGTGAGCGCATGCTCACAAGCAAATGTTTATAACCTTGAGTACATACACTGCATCAAGGTATTTATGACCTTGGCTATATCCTCAAACCAGAGCTCGCTGGATGCTTTGGTGAGGGAACTTAACTATAGCCATCTTGGGCCTGCCCTACAACCAACAGAAGTCCTCAATTAATCACCTGCCTCATCCCTGCATTAGGGCTTCACTCCTGTTACTAAAGCAACATAGAGAGCTGTTCTGATTTTTGTATGACTGTGACTTACTATCACTCAGGGGCCACTCAAATGTTACCTCTTCTGTAAGGCCTAGCTTGCTCTCCAAACCTAAGCCTACCTTGCTCCCAGTCACCTGGGTTTTTGTTTGTTTGCTTGTTTTTGTTTTTGTTTTTCAGAGACACAGACATTTATTTAGAAAAGCAGATACAAATTTAAAGGAAAAAGCAGTTCTATCTCAAGGGGCACTATTGGGGTAAAGTAAAAAAATACACATTGAAGGGAGGATGTTACCTTGACAGAAGTTTCTGGAGTAAAGCAAGGAACACACATTCAAGGGAGACTATGGCCATCTCCAGAGGGAGAGACAGCCTTGTTTGTTTATTAATATCATTTTTCATTATCTGAAATCATCTCCTTCAATCGTCTATTTATTGTTCTTTATCCTTCACAAGGATTAATCTTCATTATCTCTCTCTCCTTCCCCCTCTTATGTGCCCAGACTGATAACAGTGTGTAGCATATAGCAGGAATGGCATACATAGTTTTTGAAAGAGTAACTAAATAAATTTTTCTTTTCTTGGTTTACTGACAGCCCACCAATACCATACTAAACTATGTGTGTTGCAACAATTTTGTATGCACAGTTTGGCAATCATTCTTGTAGGGGAGGAAGAGATTTTTCTTTTTTTAAAAAAATATTGATTTTTTAGTTGTAGGTGGCCAGAATATCTTTATTTTATTTTTATGTGGTGCTAAGGATCGAACCCAGTGCCTCACGTGTGCTAGGCGGGCATGCTACCACTGTGCCATAACCTCAGGCCAGGAAGAGATATTTCTTGACTTACAGTCCCTGGCTGTGTCTGAAAGGAAAATGTATAGATAACAAGAGAAAAGCATATAGATTTATTTCATGTAAGTTGTACACAATACAGAGCTTACATAAGAAAATGAAGACCCAAATTAACAGTTAAACCTGTATATTTTAAAATTAAGTTTGATGATGAGCAGACAGCTGTGCAGAAGTATGAGTGGGAAAAAAGGGGTATGATTTTATGGTAATAAACTGGGGGAACCTAGCAAGGCCTGCTTTCAGATTCTTGTGCATCCCTTTTTCAGACATAAGGAAGTTCCTTTCTTTTAGGCCTAGGGAGGGTACTCTAACTTGAAGTCTCATGAAGGTCAGAACATTCCTCCTTCCTTTTTATAACCTGCTTTAGAAGAAGGTCATAAAAGGTCAGCATAGCCTTCCTGCTTCTGCTATTCTCTTCAACAGGCCAAGATGCTATATTTTGGGGTAGTGTGTCCTGAACCTCATCACTTTTATCAACAACTAGGAGACCAGGTTCATCTGGACTTTGACTTAAAAAGAGTAAATCTTTGAATTTAGAAAAAAAATAGTTATTGGTTTGCTAAGAATATATTCTCTTCAGATCAATCAGTCAGACAACATGCATGTCAGAAGAGGTCTAAATAGGGAGTTCAGCTGAAGTCAGAGGTGGCTGTGTCTATAGAGTGGCCATGACAATTCTTCTTGTTGCAAGGCCTGGAGAGAGACTTGAGACCTGAGGGGCTTTTTCAGAGCCTGGTAGTGATGCTCTCTAGATGGGTCAGGAATACTAGGTACAGTGAGGTACAGAGTGACAGAGCCAATCTGAGTATATAACAAGCAAAGAATGCTGAGGGGGAGGGCTGGGGTTGTGGCTCAGTGGTAGAGCGCTTGCCTAGCATGCATGAGGCACTGGGCTCGATTCTCAGCACCATGTATAAATAACTGAATAAAATAAAGGTCCATCAATAACTTAAAAAATATTAAAAAAAAAAAAAAAAAAAACTGAGGGGAAAATTTCTGCCAAAAAAAAAAAAAAAAAAAAGTTGGGTATGTAGCGTCCAGGCAATGCAAAAAGTGTTGGAAAATGAGTCTGTGTTTCCTGGAAGGGAAAATAAATTCTGAAAAGGAAGTGAAAGTTGTGTGTGGAAGGAGGAAGGGGCTGGCTCAAACTTTATACTTAATAAGAATGAAAGAAGAGAAATGTAGAGTTAGAGATTGATTGCAGGCAAATAAAACCTGGATCATGTTATAGACAGCTGACAGATGGGAATGTGTTCCGCAAGGGGTCTCCTTGAGCACTGTGCAGACAGACATGGCAGTAAAATACTGTCAAGCAATTACCTCCCTATGCAACCGAGCCCATTTCAAAAACCATGGGCGAGTGAACCTGGGGTCTGTAAGAGAATTTAAGGAATACCAATTTTCAGGAATTACTGAAACTCTGTGCAAAGGATTGTGATTAGTCTAAATATATATCTATGTAGTCTAAATATTTATATATTTATAGCCATGGAAATCAGTCATAACTTTTATTTTATTTTAAATTCTTATATTTTTAAAATTCTTTTTTTCTTTGATTTATGACTTTTTAAATATATTTTAAATTCTTTTTTTGTTGCAGTATTTTTTTTTTTCTTCATTGAGCTCAGGGCCTCACACATGCTGGACCAGTAGTCTACTGCAGAGCTACATCCTCAGCTCAGGATTTGTGAATTTTTAAAAGGGCAAGATATTCTTCTGTCTGGCTTTGTCTAATTGTATCCTTTTTAAGAGAAAATTTTACTGCATTTTTCTTAGATAGTGACAATCAAGAGGACTCCTACATCCACCCAGGGGACAAAAGTGGTACTAAAACTTTTGTGTAGCTGGTACATTTCTGAGTCACAGTGTAGGGAACAACTGTCCTGTACCTCTGAAGTTAACTATGGTTATCAGTAATTTTGAAATGAGAGTTCCTGGTATAGCATAAGACTATAGACTGATTGATAGACAAATGATTCATTATCCTAAAAAATAGTGTGGAAAAGGCTTTCTTTGCATTTGTCTGGGCTATAAATTTGCTTTTGGTTGACATTGTGATAGTAAACAATTTAAAGGAGTGTAGAAACAGAGAACAAGTTGTCTTTCTGTTGTAGATGCTAACTACTATTAGAAGCTGGAAGTCTGATGGCATTGTTTTTGAAATGTGTACTTTCTCCATGTCTCTTCATGCTACTATAAACACAGGAAAAACATTTTTATTCTTACCCTGTTTTTAAAAAAATGTCAATGGATTCAACATTCATAGTAAGGGCAAAAGGATTGCTGATCTGTAGGGAGGCTGAGACAGGAGAATCGCGAGTTCAAAGCCAGCCTCAGCAAGGGCGAGGCGCTAAGCAACTCAGTGAGACCCTGTCTCTACATAAAAAACACAAAATAGGGCTGGGGATGTGGCTCAGTGGTCGAGTACCCCTGAGTTCGATCCCCAATACCACAAAAAAAAAGGATTGCTGATCTGCTTTTTATGGTGGGTAGAAACTGGTATGATAATAAATGGTTCCAGGTGACCTATAATTTCAATTATTGTTACAATTTAGAATGACCGAACAACTCTTTTGGTGAAATTTTTTTCTGAAAACTCACAAGTGTTTATTGGAAATTCATTATAAAACATTAGGTGTTTATTGTATTAGAAATGTGGGCTCAAACATTTTGATATATTGGGTGGAATGAATTGTTGTAGTCGCACATCAGAAGTACCAAGATGATTTTGTGGTTCTTTAAATTCAGTTAGTGTTTTGGTATTTGCAGATGATATGTTAACTTTAAAAATCATTTTGGCGGGCTGGGGTTGTAGCTCAGTGGTAGAACATTTGCCTACCATGTGTGAAGGCCTTGCGTTCGGTCCTCAGCACCATATAAAAATAATAAAATAATAAAGGTATTGTGTTTATCTACAACTAAAAATAAATTAAAAAAAAATCATTGTGGCTAAGTGGTTAAGCACCCCTGGGTTCAATCCTAGTATGAAAAAAAAATCATTGAAGAGATTTTTAAATAAACATTGCCACACAGGCCCCAAAATGTCCCATTCTTCTTCTTCCTGGGAGTTGCCTAGACACTGAGCAAATCAGGTTTCGTAAATATAGCTTGATGTTATCCTTTTTCTACCCTGGAAAGATAAGATGAGAAACAGCATGTCCAATTCAGATAAGAAAAGCACATTTTTTCTTTTCTGAGTGCTGTATAACCTTAGGGTCAGTTTGGATGTTTAGAGAATTTTTCTTTCTGAATTGTGTGGACATTTGAAAGATTATATAGAGACCAATGAGTTTGTATCACAAAAACCACCTACTTAAAATAGAAAAAAAAAAAAAAAAAAAAAAGGAACCAGGTCCATTAATCTGAGTCAGCAGAAGCTGAAAATCCTTTACACTACTCTTTTTCTTTTAATTTCCTCTGCTTAAGTTCTCAGACGATACTTCTCAGTGCAGAGGATATAAACCTTACCAACTCAAATGCCCCTTCAAATGTACCCTGCAGATTCTCTGTGGAAACCTCTTGGGCTGTTCACTTCATGTTATTATCTGATAAGAAAAGTCTTAAATCTAGAAGTCAACTGTCACTCACCTCCCTCCCCCATCCCAGCCAGTCTCAAGGGGTCCTAAGCTCAGTAGATCTGCCTCCTCTGCCTTCATGGCACTGTCTAAAATAAGCTGTCTCTGCTCCCTGGATCCACGAGGACAAACCGAGGCTTTACTGTGCTCTGTGATTCAATTGCCACTTGGCTTTTGCTGATCTTTAGGCATCGGGATCACCTTCTTAGTCTCAAGGGTGTGAATCACCATGTCATTCTCTGCTTCACTTTAGCTGTTCATTCCTCATAGAACCCAGAGAGCATTGCAGGATGTCAGAGTTTAGATGTCTTCACAAAGCTGAAAAATCTGACTTCCAAGAACTTAACTTTCCTATCTGCACTTCTTCAAGAACTTTTGCTGTTGTCCCTGCTCTTCTCCAGGTTTTGTGTGGTCAGTTTGAGAATAACTCCTAGTACTCCTTTTCTAATAAACTGTGAATTCCAGCAGACACTGAATTCTACCTCTTTTCTCTGGGCAGAGGGTTGGAATTTGTGCTCGTATATGTGTCTATGTGCACGCACATGAACCATCCATGAAAACTTCTAGAATTTTGCACATGCCAAATAATGCTTTTACCATAAAATTCTTGTTCCTCTGGGCACTTTTATTTATTTTTCTATGTTCTTTTAAAATAAAAAAAAAAAATTTAAAATGTGGCATTCTTGAGCATAGTTTTAGCTCCCTAGAGCATTTTGTTGTTAGAAAGCCTATGCTAACTTACTTAAACATTAAAAACTTGGTAATGTTATGGAATCATGTAATTTTTTATTTTTATTTTTGGTACTGGAGATTGAACTCAGGGACACTCGACCACTGAGCTACATCCCCAGCCCTATTTTGTGTTTTTTGTAGAGACAGGGTCTCACTTAGTTGCTTAGCGCCTTGCCGTTGCTGAGGCTGGCTTTGAACTCGCGATTCTCCTGTCTCAGCCTTCCAAAGTGCTGGGATTACAAGCGTGAGCCACCGCGCCCGGCTGGAATCATGTTATCAGTTGTGTGAACTTCATGCACTTATTTTCTGGTCCCTTCACAACTGAAAATTTGTTCGTTATATTTGGAATCAAACAGACAAAATGCACAGGTATTCTAAAAAGGAAGTGGACTGTTGACCTGGAGTGTTCAGTAAACCATGTGGAGAGTGGTTAGGTGGATCACTTGCCCTTCCCCAAGATTTTGCAGGATATGATGTGCCCTGAAGAACCGAAGGGGAGCAATCATTCTCATATTCATCAACTGTAATTTTGAAGAATTTGAATGAAAAACTCAGTGATCTTGCAAAATGAGTTATTATTATTTTTATTTTATTTTGGGGGGTGTGGGTGGGTACCGGGGATAGAACTCAGGGGCACTTGGCCACTGAGCCACATCCCCAGCCCTCTTTTGTGTTTTATTTAGAGACAGGGTCTCTGAGTTGTTTAGCGCCTCACTTTTGCTAAGGCTGGCTTTGAACTTGCAATCGTCCTGCCTCAGCCTCTGGAGCCACTGGGATTACAGGTGTGCGCCACCGTACCCAGCAAAATGATTTATTATTAAACCACTATGATTTTGTACTTCATAAACAGAAGCACACATATTTCAATTATTTTTAATCAGGAAATTTATGTCTTTTTAATCAGCAAATGGATGCCATTTATTATAGCCCAAGTGTCATTCTATTCCTTTCTTAGATGGCCAGAAGTAAGCTGATCAAAGAAAAGGGCACTACATTATAAAATGATACATTTTAATGTCTGTCTGAAAGAAAAGAAGCTTTGCTGTAAGCAACAGGGAAAAATGAACAGTTTTGTCTTTGAAGCAAAAATTGCAGAAGTGATTGTCTTACCCTTAGCAAATTGAAAGATTTTTTTTACATTACAAAGCATCACTCCTGGGGGCCAGTCTCCCCTTCTGAATCTAAGAGGATTTTTGTGGGTATGAGATATAAAATTATAAAACTGTTTGAAAATTTGTTTTTACTGAGTACTCTTTTTATGAAAGCTTGCTAGTAGTTAATCTCATCTAAATGATAATCTGTAAAAGCACTTTACATATCAATGTGTTGTGACTGTTTCCTCCCATCCAACATGGTGACTTTTCAGGTTGTACACACAACCAGGAAGAAAAAGAGGGAAGGAAATTCTTTTTGTTTGTGTGTTGACTGTGACTTTTGTGTGCTACTTCTTCAATATAGTTTGGCACTACTTGAGATAGTTAATTACCGTCCAACAAGTAGATCAATTCCATTTCCATAATTTCAGAAGTGGCCTTTTGAATGGTTATTTTATGGTAACAAAGTTTTATGGGAATCCCTGCTGGGCACTGGAGTTAGAGCTCAGTCGAACATCTGTCTGTCTTAGCATTTATTTTAACTATTGCAGGCTTCACCTAAAATTGAGGAAGTTAATGTCTGGTTCAGAGATTACTGAAAATATTTACTAAATATTTATATTATAAAAAACTCTTGACTTGGTATTTGAACAAGAAGACCTGTCAAAGAGTGCTCAGAATATTCTTGCCATGTGACCCTGCTGTGCTTATTTCTTGCTGAATGGGTATAAAAGATGGCGGGGTAGTTCTTTAAACTGTGCGCCCTCTAGATGTGTTGGAACTCTTCAGGTGGTAAAATGTCTTGTAGGTCAGTCAAAATAATGAACAGAAGCACCTTCGAGTATCTAACAAAGGAAACCTCAGACTCAGTATTGCCAGTGCTTTCCTCCCAGAGACTTTTATGCTTAGCTATTATATCTCATTGCTACATCTGCCATAGCAAATTACCTCAGTCTAGAACAACAGAATGTATGCTCTAATAATTCTGGGGTCCATAAGTCTGCGATGGAACTGTCATTGTGCTGGTTTCCTCTGAGGGCTCTCTCTTTTGCTTGTAGATGGCGGCTTTCTCTCTTTTCTTTATCTGCCCGTGGTCTTACCAGTGAAGGGTGCCTGTGCTCTATTCATATGAGAACACTAGGCATATTGAGTTAGTCTCACTCTGATGACCTCATTTAACTAATTCCCTTTCTAGAGACCCTACCTCCTGTTAGAAAAAAAAAAACTTTCTACAAATTTAAAGATTTGTCTTTTTTTTGTGATTCATGAAAGTGTCGGTATCTCATCTAAAGATTTAGAAAAGGTGCTCCACTGGGTATAGCAGAACAATTGGTTTTTGTAAAGTTATTTGAGCAATTTTAGGGAACAGTAAGAAAAAAGGAGCTGATTGGTCCTGTGGTACTCTAGGCTATTTTTCTTGAAAGGGTTAAAGCAAAGGAGACTTTGTTATCATGCCAGTACAGCTTGACTGGGTCCCTTCTGAGTAGTTGCTGTGGATTTCCTGATTTTAGGAAAAAATGGTCTGTTTGGGAATTTTCCTGCCTCCTGAAAGTTTCAGTTTGATTGCATGGCTCATAGCCCGAATGCTTTTTAGTTTGGTCTGGTGGGGCAGAAGCTTAGTCTAATACAACGGCCTTATAAATTTAAGTAGCATCCTGAATGCAGCCACATTTTGAGGTACTATAGGTTAGGGCTTCAACATGTAAGATCTGGGGGCACAAAGTTCATCCATAATAGATATATTTTTCTTTTCTTTTCTTTCTTCTTTCTTTCTTTCTTTCTTTCTTTCTTTCCCTCCTTCCTTCCTTCCTTCCTTCCTTCCTTCCTTCCTTCCTTCCTTCCTTCCTTCCTTCCTTCTTTCTTTCTTTCTTTCTTTCTTTCTTTCTTTCTTTCTTTCTTTCTTTCTTTCTTCTTTTTTTTAAAGTAGTACTGGTGATTAAACCCAGGGACACTCTACCACTGAGCTACATTCCCAGTCTTCTTTTTTTTTTTTTTCAGACAGAGTCTTGCTAAGTTGTTGAGGCTGGCTTCAAACTTGTGATCCTCTTGCCTCAGCCTCCTGAGTACCTGGGATTATAGGTGTGGGCTATCACATCCCACCGTTAACAGGTTTCTTAAAAAAAAAAAAAGCTTTATCTAGAAGGTCAGACTAAGGCAAGGTACTCATTCCTGTTAGCCAGGATAGGGAATGTTTAATCATTAATGTGGTTTTGCCAATGTTCATGTTTTACCTGTGTTCAGAAAAACAATGATCTTATTTTTGTCTTAATCCATTGCCATTACAGAATGTCCCTACCTGCTGTTTATATTCTGTACCATTATATGTGTTCATTCTGTACCATTATGTGTGTTCAGCAGATACACCAAGTCCTATCTAGGAGCTCTAAGCTAGCTCCTGCCTAAAGAGCAAAGCACTATTTTTTATTTTTCTCATCTTTAAAAAACAAAGGGGAGAACTGAACTATAACACTGATTCATATTGCTATCCTTATCAGTATAAAACTAAGTACTTTTGTCCAACAGAATGTAGAAAGTTTTCCCAAACAGGCTGCCACCTAATCCTTATAAATAAAAGCATTATTTTTAAGGAAGATAAGCGGATAAACAAGAAACTGAAACAAAAATTAAAATGCTAAACTCCCTGACAAGATTCTTGCATAAATTTAGTCATCATGTAAACCTTCATTAAATAAAAGATAAATGAAGACTTGTGTGTGATTCCACAGAAGAATGGGAAGGGCTGAGGATGTGCTGCTCAAATGAGGATCACATGGCATCACAGGATGCCATGGGGATGGTGACGGGGTGGAAGTCAGGTATGTGGTGGGACAAATTTGGGGTTTGGTGGCTGGATCTGAACCTTGATTTTTATCCTGATAGTTGGGCTACTTAGCTTCTCTGAGTGTCTGACTTTTCATCTATAAAACAGACATTATATTAATTATTTAAAGGGCTGCTTGAGGAACAAGAGGGAAAATTCACATCAAGGACTGGATTTTGTTCACTACCTGACACATAATGAAGGCATAATAATAGCCATTACTGAGCCATATCCCCAGCCCTTATTAGATTTTGAGACAGGGTCTCAAGTTACTTAAGTCCTCTCTAAGTTGCTGAAGCTGGCTTTGAACTTGTTATCCTCCTGCCTCAGCCTCCCAAGCCACTGGGATTATGGGCATGTGCCAGTGCCCCAGCGTGGGATTTTGCTTTTTAACTTGCCATTTCTTTCTGTCTTTCTTTTTAAATATTTATTTTTTAGTTGTAGGTGGACACAATATCTTTATTTTTTATTTTTATGTGGTGCTGAGGATCGAACCCAGTGCCTCCCGCGTGCTAGGCAAGCACGCTACCACTGCACCATAACCCCAGCCCCTAATTTGCCATTTCTTTGAAGACGAAATAGATGACCTGTTCCTTCACCTCATAGACGTTTCTGCTGCAATATCATTAGTTTAGAATGGCCCAGCTTGACACCTTTGCTCAAACACCACCTTCCCTCTCCAGCTTCTCTCCCTTTAGTCTGTATGAACTTTCTTCAGAGCATACATCACATACTGCAATTATTACATTACACTGTTTACTGGCTTATTGTTGATTTTGTTCAACTGAGTATCATCTCATCGAACACTGTATGAATCTCTGGCATCAAACAGGCCTAAACCACTGCAGACAATCGGTCATCACATGCTACTTTTCTTTCTTGCTTATTTTTTTTCTTTTTCCAGGACTTGTGATCTCCTTTCATCTGTAGTCTGAAGGCACAGATCAGCCATTTGATATGTTCCATTCTAATTCAAATATTAAGATTTCTAGAGAATAAAGTTGGGTATGGTGTTACATACCTGTAGTCCTAGCTACTCTGCAGGACTTGAGCCCAGGAGAGTGAGGCCAGCCTGGGCAACTTAGTCGGACCTCATCTCAAAAAAAAGATCTAGAGAATATGCATGTAAACATGTGACACATGTGACAATTTATTTTGTTTATTTATTTTTTTAATATGGTGCTGAGGATTGAACCCAGTGCTTCACATGTGCGAGGCAAGCGCCCTGCCCCTGAGCCACAACCCCAGACCTACGAATTTGTAAGAAAATAGCAAAATTAATAAATGACAGATTTAAAAAAAAAAGACAAAATGGAACAAAAACCAAAAATAGAAAATTCCAGATGACTATCTAAATAATTGAAGAGTTACCTGGGCATGGTGGTATGTGCCTGTAATCCCAGCTACTCAAATGAAGGCTGAGGCAAGAGAATCATGAGTTCAAGGCTAGCCTGGGCAACATATAGAGAAACAATATGTTTCTGAAACAATATGTTTCAAAATAAAAAAGTAGTAATCATTGAAAATTTCAATTTAGCAAAGAATCAAGTAAATTCAGGTTAAAACAGTCTAATAGAAGGGACTGTAGAGAACTATTTTAAAAAATCTCAAAATAATTGAAAAATCTTGATGAATCTGCCTGTCCATCTCCCCCAAGGGATCTGCAAGTCAGGTTTCTTGTTGAAAATTGGCTTCTTAACTTTCTTCAAACTTGAGTAAACAGATAAGAGTTGTTTTGGGGCTCTTAATGTTAGGGGACTAGTGAGAAATTTGTTGGCTTACCCAACCTTTTGTATTGCTGTACTAAAACTTTAGTTATTCACCCATTTCTTAATAACTATCTAAAGATTCCACCACACTGGGAATAGTCCTACGTCTCTTCTTTTTCTCTTTCCTATTTGTTTTGCTCCTGTCAATATTTGCTTTACTCACTTTATTTGTTAATAACCTTTAAACAATATTCTAACCTTTTTGGAAAGAGTTCCTTTGACTCTACTCCCTTTCTCCATTCTCTCATTAATAACTTATTTTTATTAGCATCTCTAAGACCTTGAAGGTAAGTTGAAACAGCAAATTTGATAAAGCTCCCTGAACTGTCTCTAGGTTTTGCAGCAATGTTAACAAAGGAGGCTCATTTTGCCCGCTGCCCTGTACCAAGCACTAATGCGAAGACTTGTGCAAAAGAGAAAAATTACTACAAGGTGGCCAAATGTGAGGAGGAGAGAGTCCCATGTCTTAAATCCACCTCCCCACAGATGGGGTTTAAGGGTATTAAAGGGATAAAGAAATAAGGTGGCCTGAGGCATGTGGGTAGGTGATTGGAGGTTAGGAAAAGTGTGGTAATAGCTGATCTGCACATGTGTGATCAAACTTCAGGGCTCTTCCTAGGATACATATAGAAATGGCAGTGTTGGCCTGGTCTGAGGGTGAAGTTTTTGGCTGTCCCGTGTTCAAAGGTCACCATGGAAGACTTGTACAAATACAAATGAAGGGTGGGGTGTTTTAACTGGTTCAAGCTATTTCCAGGTTCTTAAAAGACAAATTAGGTAACCCTTACCACTGTGACCTATATGTCAAAGGTGGTTTATAGCAAAGCTAATGGGAGTGTACTATTTAGCTACATGGCCTCCAAATTGGTGATAAAAGAAAGCAATGCTATAAGATTTATTCAAGTTTTCCATCAGTTTTAGCAGTATTGGTTATTAGGGTGTTTTGGTAAAATGGAGCATTTACCATAACCTAGGTATAGGCATATCCAGTGGGTCAATATCCCAATTACCATAAAGCCAATTCCATGTGGCTTGCAAATGAAACATACTAATTGCTTCATTTGAAATGTTCCATTTGGCTCTTATGGGGGTGGTGCACAGTTTCCTTCTTTCTTTCTTTCTTTCTTTCTTTCTTTCTTTCTTTCTTTCTTTCTTTCTTTCTATCTTTCTTTCTTTTTTATTTATTTATTTTTTTTGGTACCAGGGATTGAACTCAGGGGCACTCGACCCCTGAGCCACATCCCCAGCCCTATTTTGTGTTTTATGTAGAGACAGGGTCTCACTGAGTTGCTTAGCACCTCGCCATTGCTGAGGCTGGCTTTGAACTCGCGATTCTCCTGTCTCAGCCTCCCAAAGTGCTGGGATTACAGGCTTGCGCCACCGCGCCCAGCTCAGTTTTCCTTCTTTAGGTAAACAGATTTTATAGTGGCTTTTATCCAGTCCACCAGCCTGGATGTGGTCTCAGGAATAAACTGTCTGGACAGATCAAGTATGTCCATCTCTGATTTTTTTCCATAGTGAGCTATGGGTACTGTTATCAATTCAAATGTGCTCTTCCACTCTGCAATATTTTAAACCAAGGATACTGCCCCTAAATTAATTATTCTGGCAATCTGTTTTAGTAAAGATTCCACAGAGCTGGGTGTTGTGGCGCATGCCTGTAATCCCAGCATGTTGGGAGGCTGAGACAGGAGAATCGTGAGTTCAAAGCCAGCCTCAGCAGTGGCGAGGCACTAAGCAACTCAGTGAGACCCTGTCTCTACATAAAACACAAAATTGGGCTCAGGATGTGGCTCAGTGCTCAAGTACCCCTGAGTTCAATCCCCAGTACCAAAAAAAAAAAAAAGATTCCTCTGGAAACTAGTGATATTCACCACCTTTTCTTTCTATAGGACCTGCATAGAAGCCAATACTATGGCATCAGGTTATTGCAAAAAGAAAAGGTTTATGAAAGTCTAAGTCTGCTTCCCATTGATTGGTAGTAGGGGAATTTATATGAAAAGAAAGAGGAAAAGCTCCTTGGTTAGATGAGAAGGAAGAGCATGTTTCTTTGGAGAGTTATTTTGTGCACAATGGATTTTTGAGCTTGTAATGTCATTAACCAATTGACCTGGTTTCTTCTGCTCATGTCCATTCTTAAAATCCATTTCCAAACTGGCTTCCAAACTGGTAAGAATCATTGTTGAAAGGACTGGGGGCTTTTCCTGGAAGACAAGTGGAGGAATTTGTGTCTAGGTGTGTCCAGGCCTTAGCTGATTTCAGTACCCATCTATAAAATGAAAAAAAAATACCTTCATACTACACTCCCTGGTTTTAGTATTTTCTTGGTTTTGCCTGGCCCTCAGAGGACCAGAGAGAGGTCTTAGAGGTGCTTTCTATTGTCCCTACATGCTTTTTCCCCTAGTGGGGGGAGGGGTAGCTTTGAGGCCAATGGTTGAATCTCAGAGTCACTGAAATCTGAGCTTGGTCTAGCATCAATGTCTGACATAGGACTTAATTTTATTTTTATTTTAGCTGTTATAGATAACAATAGTCAAGATAATGGAGATTTTGCCTTTTTCTTGTTGGGTTGTATTTCCTTACGCATCCCATGGACCAGTCTCCAGGAGCTGAAGGCATACCTAAATTCCACTGGTAACTATTTACCTTTAGCATTTGATTGCAGCACATTGGCTGTTCTATGGTTGACCCAATGGGCACTCAGAATTCAAGAGGTTCTTTAACTCCACCTTTCATCTTTTCTCTTCAGGAACCATGTGTCTGTGAGTCATGGCTGTTCTAGTAAATCCCACTTCTCTGACATCAACACAGAGCATGTCTGTGACCAATGTGTGGTCCCCCTCCTCCAATACTGACCCATTTTCTGACACCAGCTGATTATCCTACAGTTTAATTCAGTTCTGACACAATTTACCTGGAGATAGAAATTCCAGGTTGTTACCTGTGTTTCTGACCAACTAGCCGTATATTGGAAATTGTTGTAACCCATTTTGGGTCACAGAACTCAAGAAAGCAGTTTACTTCTTAGATTTCCAGTTTGTTACAAAGGATTCAGCTCAGCAACAGCAAGATGGAGGAGATGCATAGAAAAAAGCATGGTGGGCAGAGGTGCAGAGCCCCATGCCCTCTCTAGGTATGCCATTGCTCCTGCACCCCTAAGAGTTAGCAACCTGGAACTCAGAGAACTTCTAGATTTAAGTTGTCAGAATGCAAAATATAATTTCCCATTGTCTCCTAGGAAGTTATTTCCGAAGTTAAGAAAAAGACATAGAAAATTGAATTTTACTTTGGATGACACCAAGGAGTACCTTAGCTCCAACTCACACAATAAAGATAGAAATTGACTAAGTAGAGAATAAAAGGGTGACAGCCAATTTCCCACAGGAAGATGATAATGATGTAAAGTTTGTCCATGAACTCTGCAGGATTCTTAACGAACTGAACTGAAGGCACCAGCTTCCAGGGAGATAGGTGGTAAGGGAGGGGGCAGGAAGGGTGGGCTGTTTGCATCTGTCAAAAGAACACTGACTCAAAAGCCTAATGAAGCCCTGTATTAGTTTTCTAAGACCACCATGACAGACTACCACAGACTGTGTGTCTTTAATGATAGACATTTGGTTTTTCATGGTTCTGGAATCCTGGAGTTCTGCCTAGGGGTCAGCTGGTTTGGTTTTCCTGAGGCCTTCTCCTAGGCTTGAAGAGTGTTACTGTCTCCTTGTCCTTAAATGGCCTTTTCTCTATGTATGGGCAGTCCTACTGGATTAGGGCCCACCCTTCTGACCTCTTTTAACTAAAAAAGCATTCATATTGGGAAAGATAGAATGAATCGTACATTACTTTCCTATGTTCGTATATGAATACACGACCAGTGTAACTCCATATCATGTACAACCACAAGAATGGGAAGTTATACTCCACGTATATATAATCTATCAAAATACACTCTACTGTTATGTATATCTAAAAAGAACAAATAAAAAATTAAAAAAGAAAAAAACTCTAGTCATATTGGAGATAAAGACCTCAACAGATGAATTTGAGGAGACATAAATTAGCCCATAACAATGCTTTCTTACTCTTTAGGTCATATCTTGGGGAGGGGACAACTATAGTTGGAGAAGATAGAAATGGATAAGGAAAAGGGGTTCACTGGGAGGTTCATATTGAAAGGTGAGGACCTCAGGCTGCCTTGCTAGTCCTGGCCCTACAAGGTATACTACCAGGCATAAATGAGACTTGTCCTTCCTTCTTGGAAACTACTACATAATACCAGTAGAGTACCTTTTATCAATCAATCATGAATGTATGTGTGTGTTGGGGGGCGGGGGTAAGATGTGATAAAGAACTTAAAGGAAGATTCTTTTGAAATCAGTGTGTTTGGTCATTAGTGGAGAAATCATACAAAAATATTGTGAGCATTCTAGACATTGTTAAGTGCTTTATTAGGGCTTATCTTGCTTCTTAAGATACGCATGGTTTATGCAATCCTTGCAAACCTTTTCAGTATCCATGGTAACACCAGAGAGCACGTCTGTGAGGAGCTGTGAGCTTCTTGAAGGCAGGACAGTATCTAATTCAGCAGCTCTTCCTGAGTCTGTCCTGTAATTGGTGCTAAATACAAGAATGCTTCTGGTTGCAAGTGACTCTTTTGGGGGAGCATATATTATTATAACACTTACTTGAGATATAATTTGTGATATTTCCAGAGCAATTTGGAAATTTGGGAACCAAATTACTTTTAACTTTACCTTTGTATATATAAACTTATCTGTGCATATATGTGCACATGTGTACATACCTCCCCCACACAATTAGATTTTGGCATAAATTTTTTTATAGATGAGAAAGCAGAAATTTGTGAAATTTAATGACTAGCAGGACCAGAACTCTGATATTTTACTCCTTCATGCTGGCATACATTTTAAATGCAAATCTTGTATTTAATTAAGCATTAATTCTTAAATGCCTGAAAGTTGTACTTAAGACTGCAGAGTATGTTATTGCCTGATACAAATAGAATTTTGTTCAAAAGGCAGCACTGGATAATTTCAACCAGATGTTAGAAAGGTGAGTATAAAATGTTTAAATCATCCACCTTCGAGTTTAGCATTGGTGTCTAGAGAAGAAAGAGATATAAGGAATCTGTCAGAATAACAGCAACAGAGTTCTGAGAAGTTGCTTCTGTGTGGAAAAAATTAAAATAGCTATAGAGAAATCTCTGGAAATGTTAAGTTTGAGAGGCTGAGATGAAGTAATACAAAAGAAGCTGTTTTTTTTGAGGAAAAGACCTGAGCTGAAAACCAGTGAGACAAAGAGCAGTAACAAAGGTCAGCCACATTTTGACTTCACATGCCCACCTGCTTTCAGATTTGACCAGTCATATGGTAAAATGAGCTTGTCTGTTCATACCAATTGGACATTTATCTTCATACAAACTCATTCAATGATACAAAATCAAGAATACTATATATCAGGCCATTTTCAAATGTGGCTTTCTAATTAGTACAACAGGGCTGAGACCCTATCTGGTGAGAGAATTGAATAGATCAGTCTATTGACTAATTGTGTTAAAAATCATATGTATATTTAATGGCTGAATTTATATAACACCATCTCCACAATGATAAGAAATAACCTAATTGTGATATTTATATAATTATTTACATTTCATGTATTTTAACACATTTCTTTCAGTCTAACAGTAAGTGTCTGAAGACAGAATTAAAATGTAGCCCATTTCTTACAGCCAGAGGATCTGTAGTTCACAGAGATAGTTAACTTGCCTACCTGTGAAACAGGTAGTAATATTGTCTTCCTGGGGCTGAGGGTGTAGTTCAATGTTAGAATGTGTTCTTAGCACATGTGAAGCCCTGGGATCAGCCCCCATACCAAAAACTAACTAAATAAAAACAAATAAATTAATTAAAAATAAATAAAATAAAAATATTGTTTTATCTTACTGGTGAGAAAATAAAGCTTAGAGTCTTAGAGTAAAGAAGTAACTTGCCAAAGAAGACACAACTAATTTGAGGTATTACAAAGAAATAGGATTTCAATTTCAATTTAAAATTTACTATCCTCAAATATTGTCATTAACCCTGTGGTATATAACCTCCTCAAAATGGAATACAGTTGCTTTTCTGATGGTTGTAGCTAATAGAAAAAAGAGTTTTTATTTTGAATGCTATTTCCAAATATCGTTTTTGAGAAAACAGGTACATTTTAGAATTAATTTCATTTTTATAGTATGAAACAATACACTTTTAATATCTAAAAAATAAGTGCATATTAGCTTATGTCTACTGATATAATTTTACCCAAATACATTTTTGTGTGTGAGCATGATGCTGGGGAATCAAACCTATGGACTTGTGCATGCAAGGCAAGTGCTCTACCACGGGACTACAATCCTAGCTCTTACCCAATGCATTGTAAGAGAAAGTTACCCATGGTAGAAAAACATCTGCTGTTTTATCTGTGGAGAAATCCTAAGTTGGTACAGTTGACTTTTAAAAGCAGACAAAAGGGGCTGGGGTTGTGGCTCAGTGGTAGAGCATTTGCCTAGCACTTGTGAGGCACTGGGTTTGATCCTTAGCATAAAAAAGTAAATAAATAAATAAAATAGAGGTAAAAAAAATGTTCAAAAATAAATGAAAGCAGACAAAATGTTGTGTTAACCTGTGCTGTTCAACTTGTGGCCTCAACAAATAAGTTTTGATCCTTAAGAAATGTGATCATTGGGCTGAGGTTGTGGCTCAGTGGCAGAGCGCTTGCCTCACACGTGTGAGGCACTGGGTTCGATCCTCAGTACCACATTAAAAATAAACAAAACAAAATAAAGACACTATGTGCATGTATAACTAAAAAAAAAAAAAAAGAATTGTGATCATTTTTTTTTTCCTGTTAACATGCAATTAGTTTCTAACTACATTGTAGAAGTTAAAATAAGCTATAAAATGTGAGTATGAAATATCCTAGATGCTATCTATACCTTTTAACATGTGAACTTCTTTTAGTTTGAGTAAAAGCCCAAACTGCTTTAGGAAACATCTTCTGAGAGCTGTTTACTATATATGTAGTCCAAGTAAATACTTGAATCAACTGGGTGCTTTTTGCTGACTACTAAGTAATAATAAATATTGCTATTCTAATAACTATTACTCCTGGCCATGTAAAATTGTGAGACTCTAAGAGTCAGGTATGGATTGTCAGAAGCTGGCATTCTGTAGCGCAGTTCTGCCTCCTCTGGGGCAGCCTCTATAAAGTTCTTTTCCTGTCTGAGGTGGGATTGGTTGTCATTGCAATTTTATATCAACTGTAATTCACTTTCTTTGTTCCAGTTGAGGAAAGTGTTGTCAGACTTGAAATGCTCACCTAAGTGTTCCACTAAGAATCTGAAGCCTGGAGCTAATGCCAGTTCCTCTTCAATGCTGTGCTTATGGATATGCAAAGTATTTCTTTGCAGTCCAGTTGCTGATGTAACTTACCTGGGCAGGGTGCCTCTATGCAGGTGCTTGACACCAACCACTGAGATTCTCAATCAGTCTCTTGCAGCAGTTGATGGTTTGAATCCCTCCTCCCCTCCCACCAAACTCTCTCATTCTGCTTTGAAAACTCCTTCTAGGATGCAAAACTGATCCCCAGCCCCAATGTGTGTCCTTGGTCATTGAGTATGGTTGAGATTTTTTCCATCTTACATCAGCCTTACTTTCACTTTGTCTTTTGAACTTGGTCTCTTTTTATTTTTTATTTTTATTTTTTGTTCAACCACCTCCCTAGGATTAGGTCTTGTCAACACTTTTATAACAACTCAGTGACCAGCTTTTCACTTCTCAACATATCATGTAGTCCTCTGAAAGTAGGTTGGAGAGAATTACATTGAGGTGTCTTAATAATAGCTAGAGCACAATTGAAAATTAAATGTAAAACAATAAACCATAAAAAATTAGACTAACCCACAGAATAATATCAAACCTCAAGGGTGACAAAGATAACATTTCACAGGCATTTCTTTAAAACCAAGTAGTTTTAGGTTTATACCTTGGCATAAAATTTGAGAGGCTCACATGTAAGATTATCTTTAAAATGGTTATTGGCCTATTTTACTAAAAAGAGTACAATAGACACAACTTTTGTCTAATGTTGAGAAAGGGATATGCATCATAAGAGCCAATAGACAATAGGACATTCCATGGGCTTTTGAAGTAGCATTGTGTTCAGTATTGACTTTGCTTTTGGAATCTAGGACACAGCTGAAATTGCTCAGCGCCAATGACTGACTGTCTCATTTGGAGTAATCTTTCTCACAATCTTTTTTAGTCTAATAGGTATTTCAATCTCATACATTCGCCAAACGGATATCAGCTCTGTTCTCTTTCTATTGTTTCCTTGAGGAGAACTGATAGATCATTGAAATGAGAACATGAAAACAAAATAGCAAACGTTACTTTCTAAAACAAAAGTGTAGAACAAAGATTAGAGTTTGATATGAGATATAGTTTGTCCATATACCAAACTTTGGAGCCCTGAGCATATATATGTTCATACATTGCCTAATCTGGTATTGAATAATAATAGTTTTTGCATATCCTTTCTGTAGTGAGGGGACAGTTGAATTGTTTCCAGTTTTAGGTGGTTATAAATAATGCTGCTGTAAATATTTTTATATTGGTTTTTATGTGAACCTATTTTTTTTACTTGTGAACATACCAAAGAGTGGAAATTTGAAGAAACTGCCAAACTCTTTTCCAAATTGAGTGGGTATACATTTCGCATTCTGACTTGAGGAATTGAGAAAAGCTCTAGTTTTTCCTACATATTGTTAAATACTTAGTTTCTTTGTCAATTAGAAAAAAACATGGCTATTATAGGTAAGAGATGTGTAGTGATATCACATTAGGGTTTTAGTTTTCATTTTCATCATGACTAATGATGTTGAAGATCTTTTTCTGTGCTTACTCTCATTTGTATATCTTCTGTGCAGAGTCTGTTCAATTATTTTGCTAATTAAATAATTTAAAAATATTGTGTTTAAAGAGCTATTTATACATCTTGGACTCAAGACATTTATTAAATATATTTGCAAATATGTTTATTGTCTTTCAAAGAGCAGAAGTTCTGCATTTTGAAGTCAAATGCACTGATTTTTTTTCTTTATAAATTTGACTTTTGATGTCATGTAAAATCGAACTCAACAAAAAGGAAAAAATTGTTAATATATAGAAATACACAGTGAAATCTCAAGTAAACTGATTTAAGTAAAAGAATCCAGACTTAAAAGTCTACATATATGATTTAATTTATGTGATATTTTTGGAAGAGACATAA
Organism: Geosciurus inauris; assembly: GCA_004024805.1. Taxonomy (NCBI): domain Eukaryota; kingdom Metazoa; phylum Chordata; class Mammalia; order Rodentia; family Sciuridae; genus Geosciurus; species Geosciurus inauris. Next base: position 36,410 of record PVHX01011547.1, read on the forward strand.
CTAAAAGGATATATATATGTATAGTTGCTAGGGGATGAAAGTGGGAAAAGGGCCAGGGGCATCGACTACACAGAGAAAGGAATTTTTAAATTATTGTTGTTTTATATTTCAATAGCACTGCAGATTATACAACTATATGTACTTGTCAAAATTTCTAGAGCTGTCCACTAAAAAAGGTGGTTTTATTGTATGCTATGTGTTTCCAGAACTATTTTGTCTATCTCCTGAACATACTATCAGATAATTTAAAGCTTCTCTTGCAGTTATGTCTAGCTATAAGAATAAATCCTGTAGAAGTTATGAATCCCACTGTCAGACTTGGCCTGTAAAATTCCCTTACAACCCTCTATCCTTTCCCTTCCCACAAATTCTAGAGGGATGTGAAAAATTCTGTAACAGATTTAAAATCTTGCGACGTGGTAGAACCACTAGATGGAAACAATCCAGGTTTCTAAGTAGCCGTATAAATTCCTCATTCAATTGGTTTGTAAACTGAATTAAAAATAAGCTTTAATTTTCTTAAGGCAACTGAGATTTATTATGTTCATTTATTACTACATTTTCTGTCACTTATTCTAAGCTGAATGGGAGCAATTGTTTCCAAGTATATAAAAAGGCTGGGGATGATAAATCCATGAACGTGGAAGGTTTCAGACACTTTTGGATTTGGGAGTTTTGGCAATTTTTTTTTTTAACCTATGGTCTTTAGGAAAGTACACCTTTTGTACTTAAATTTGGGCTAAGATTGTTATAAGGTGTCTGTGTTAGGTTTTCATCACTGTGACCAAAATACCCCACCAGATCAACTTTGAGGAGGAATAATTTATTTTGGCTCATGGGTTCAGAGATTTTTAGTCCAGGGTGGGCCAACTCCATTGCTCTGGGCCCAAGGCAAGGCAGACCATCATGGCAGAAAGGCATGGTGGAGGAGTGCACCTCTATTTGTGGTGGTCAGGAAGCAGAGAGAGAGAGAAGAAAGAGATGCAGGGAAGAAGTACCCTCCAGGGCATGTCCCACCTGCCTACAGTTACCACCAAGTTAGTCCATTCCAACTAGGATGGGCTAATTAGGTTACAGGTCTTAGAATCTAATCATTTCCCCCCCTGAATATTCCTGCATTAACACAGGAGCTTTGGTGGGGAACACCTCATACCCAAACAATAACAGTGCCTGATGTAACTATAGATTGGTAAGAGAGGTATATTAAAAATATTCTTTATTGGTACATTTTTATGTTTCTTATTCTATTTATGTTGGTTTTTGCTTTATATTCATTAAACTAATGCCATTAGTTACATGTGATTTTGTAACTGATACTCTCTATATTTTATATATATTGAATTTTTATCATTATTTATGTTCTTGGTTTATAAACAAATTGGGATAAATGGAATTTTTCAAGCTTTTCTTTAGTATTTACTTAGCATATACATTTCTGTTGTTCTGCTTTCATCTTTCTGTATGTTTTATATATTGTTTTTAAACAAAATATTTAAAATATATAGTTCCTAATTTTTCTTTCTTAAATTGGACCATTTAGTCCATATACTTTTAAATTGCTAATATATTTGCAATATATTTTCTTATTTTTTTTTTATGGTTTTCTGCATGTTCCACCCACAGGATGGTTTTTGAGAAGGCTTAGATATATACATCAGTGGGACAGAGTAGGAAGTCCAGAAATAAATTTATGCCTGTCTGGTAAATTATTTTCAACAAAAATGCTAAAACAATTTAATGGGGGAAAAGAAAGTCTTTTCATCAGTTGGTTCTTGAATAAATGGATACTGATATGGAAAAAAATGAACACATGCAAAAATAATTTGAAATGGAGTATTGAAGAGTTAAAAGTCTAAACTTAGGAAAACATAAGGTAAAATCTCTTTGCAACTTAGAGCTGAAAATCTTTCCTGGATAGTAAGTAAAAAATATGAACTATAAAAGAAGAAAATTTATAAACTGGATCTAATCAAAATTTAAACATTCACTGTTCGAAAGATGCCATAAAGAAAATGAAAACCAAGACATAGAACTAAATAAAATATTTGAAATATGTATTTCTGACAAAGGAGTTGTATCTAGAATATATGTAAAGACTCTTCTAATTCTAAAATAAGAAGAGAAATTACCCAATATTAAAATGACAAAAAGATTTGAACAGATACTTTAGAAAACATCAGTAGGAAAATTAAAATTAAATTCATAATGAGAGAACACTGCATACATTAGACTGCTAATAGTAAAATTACTATTAGGACTAGGGAAAATATGAAGCAATTGAAACTCTTCCACACTTACCATCACTTTAGAAGACTGTCAGATACTTTAAGTAGCAAATATACACCTACCATATGATCCAGGCACTTCATTTAAAGTATGAAATAAAAACATGGATGTTGACTAATAGCTATAGGCACATTAGCCTCCCAAATGGAAACCACCTAAATGTCTGTCGATGGATAAAAAAATGTATTAAAAAAATCTGGCATAAAAAAAAGATATTTTACTCTTCATGTAACAAAAGAGCTTAAAATGATATACTAGTTGAAATATACACCACAGTTTGTCCAGCATCATTGGTGAAGAGTGGGGTATTCTGCACAGGGGCCTGGGGCATCTTTGGGGATCATGGAAATTTTCTGTTAGTTGGCTATGAAGTGGTTTCCCAGGTGTGATCTCCTGCAAAAACTCACTGAATCGTACAAATAAAATTAATGCAATTTATTTTAAATATATTACACCTCAATAAATTGGATTATTTATTCATTAGGTTTAGAATGCTAACATCTAATTTCTCTCTGCATTACATCTAATCTCACAGTACCGGGGTTCCATTGTTGCAAATGATGTCAGGTATTAATGTAATTGTCATTTCTTAGGAGATGCTCTGACTTTCCCCTCAAATTGTATTTAGAACTTCTCTTTTTCTTGGTTCTTTATCAGTGTTATTGTGACTTCTTTATCCCACTTGACATTTATGCTTTTTTGATCTGTGGAGAAGGATTTTCCAGACATTTTATAAATTTAAAAGTTATTTTTCCTCTGACTATTTATTATATTTTATTCTCATTCTCCTTTCCTTCTATTGAACTCCTTCTCTTGGGTGTGCCTGGGTAGCTTGCTCTGTTCTGAATCTTTTAAAAGCTATGGAAACTGAAGTTTAAATTCCTAAATTCAAAAATTGACCTCCTACAAAGAACAATTTGTTTTAAATTCTTTGCTTACCTTTTTAAGTTTCTGCCTTCATTTAATTTTTTTGCCATCTGAATATTTCATTTTCCTGTGTGATATAGAATTCTTAAAGACTTAAAAACATTTTTTCATTAGTATTTTAACTTGTTTTCAGTTGCAGGATCCACTTTGGAACCTGGTATGCTCCATAGATAATGGAATTCCATGGTACAGTTGACTCAATTTTAAATATTGCATTATGATATATCCATTAATATTTAAATTGTTTCTTTACCAATTTTTCCTTAATCACTACATAGTTCAGGATCAAATTTAGTTTCAGCTGTTTTTACAAGCTGAAAAAGAGTTTATTAACACAGAACACAACGAGGGAGGTTTTGTTTTGGTAGTATTGAATAACCTAAGGTGCCTGTGTAATGAAATGCAATGAAACCTGAGATGTTTCACAATGAAGATTAGATTGTGAAAAGTATACCATTTCTTAACAGTTTGCATTAGAAACTTGTATCCTGTTTCAGAATGATCTCAAAATTATACAAAACAAAATCTGGTAGCTGTGAAGAAAATCTTTTGAGACTGTTGCAATGTTAAAAGAAAAAGGAACAATACTTTTCTCTAGCTTAGCAGAGTAATGTTTCAAGAAATGATATGTCTTACAGATAGAAAGTTCTAACTTCATTATTATACAATTCATGCTCATTTTCAGCTTATATTGAGTAGAATAATTATCTTAATATTTTGGAAATTGATGCTGAGTTTGACTTCATAATCATTTTACTGTATCCTATAACACCTGGAACTTTTAGATATTGAGGTGCTAACTGAATTTGAGCACTAGCATTCCTGATATGCCCTGGCCATCATCCTATCTTATGCTTACTTATGCCAGTTTCTGCAGATTCACAAATCTCTAAGGTAAATAACTACTGAGTTATGAAATCAATCAGATACACCCACAAACATGTTTGTCAATGCAATATTCACAATTTTTTACCTGGAAAGGAGCTAATATGTCTATTATTTTTATTATTGTTATGAAAATCCTACATGTGTTTGTTGTTCAGTATTTAGTACTTAGGAAGGAGATTTTGAATTTATATCTCATTTTGTATCATTCTGGAAGAGATTCTTAAGTTTTCGGAGAAAATAAACATTCATTTTTTCCTATTTTATTGGTACATTAATAATTATACATAATGGTGGGATTCATTGTTACTTATTTGTACATGCACACAATATAACAATATAATTTGGTCACTATCATTTCCCAGTATTTCTCTTTTCCCTTCCTTTCTCCCTCCGTCTGGTTCCTTTCCTCTACTCTACTGATCACTCTTTCATTTTTATGAGATCCCCCATCAGCTTCTCCTTTTTCCTTTTTAACTTTCACATGTGAGAGAAAACCTATGACTACTGACTTTCTGAGTTTGGCTTATTTCATTTAATATAATGTTCTCAAGTTCCATCCATTTTCCTGCAAATGCCATAATTTCATTTTTCTTTATTGCTGAATAAAACTCCATTGTGTGTATATACCACATTTTCTTTATCCATTTAAAGAAATGGATGCCTCCATAATTTGGTTATTGTTATAAATATGGGTATGCATGTATCATTGTAATGTGACTTTAATTCTTTAGAATAAATACCGAGGAGTGGTATAGCTGAGTCATGTAGTGGTTCCATGCCTAGTAATTTGAGGAACTTCCATACTGATTTCCACAATGGTTGTACTAACTTACAGTGCTATCAACAGTTTAAAAGTATTCCTTTTTCTCCACATCCTGTCCAGCATTTAGTATTATTTGTAGTTGTGATGACTGCCATTCTAACTGGAGTGAGATAAAATTGCAGGGTAGTTTGATTTGCATTTCCCTAATTGCTAATGCAGTTAAATATTTTTTCATATATTTGTTTTTCATTTGTATTTCTTCTTTTGAGAAGTGTCTGTTTAGCTCATGTTCATTTGCCCATTTATTAATTGGATTATTTGTGTATGTGTGTTAAATATTTTGAGTTCTTTATATGTTCTTGATATTAATTCTATGCCAGAAGAGTAGCAGGCAAAGATTTTCTTCCATTCTGTAGGTTCTCTCTTTATATTTTTGCCCTTTTTGTGCTTTTTAATTGATGTCAGATCATTTATTAATTGTTGGCATTATTTCCTGAAGTTTAGGGATCCTATTGAGAAAGTCATTGCCTGCTCCTATATGTTGAGGGTGTTGACCCTACATTCTCTGCTAGGAGTGGCATAGTTTCTGGTTTAATTCCTAGGATTTTGATTCATTTTGAGTTGACTTTTGTGCAGAGTGAGAGATAAGGATCTAGTTTCATTCTTCTACCTGTAGATAACCAGTTATCTCAGTACCATTTGTGAAAAAGACTGTCTTTTTCTCTAGTGTATGTTTTTGGCAGCTTTGTCAAGGATTGAATGACTATAGATGTGTAGGTTTGTTTCTGTATCTTCTATTCTGTTCCATTTGTCTATGTGTCTATTTTTTTATGACAGTACCATGCAGTTTTTGTTACTATAGCTCTAGAGTACTGTTTGAAGTCAAGTATTATGATGTCTCTAGCATTATGTTTTGGTTTAGGGTGCTTTGTCTATTCAGAGTCTTTTATTTTTCCAAATGAATTTTAGGACTGTTTTTTTTTCCTAATTTGTGTATTACATTGAATTTGTATGTTGCTTTTGGTAAAATGGTCTTTTTAATAGTATCAATTCTGCCAATCTATGAACACTGGAGTTCTTTTGATCTTCATGTGTCTTCTTCAATTTCTTTATATTTCCCTTCTTTTTCAATTTCTTTATTCAGTGTTCTATAGTTTCCATTTCAGAGGTCTTTCACCTCCTTGGTTAGATTTTTTTCTTGATATTTTTTCAGGCTACTATAAATGGGATTGTCTTCCTGATTCTTCGAGCAGATTTATTATTGATGTAGAAGAAAGCTATTGATTTTTGCATGATGATTTGTAATCTGCTCCTTTGCTAAATTGGTTTCTTAGCTCTAGCAGTCTTCTGGTGAAGTTTTTTAAAGATCTTCTAAGTATAGAATCATATCATCTGCAAACAGTGATAATTTTACTTCTTTCTTTCCTCTTTTCATTCCTTTTATTTTCTTCTCTTGCTTAATTGCTCAGGCTAGAATTTCTAGTATTATATAGGAGTGGTGAGCATGGATATCTTTGTCATCTTTGTTTTGTTCCAGCTTTTAAAGGAAATGCTTTTCAGTTTTTTTCCAAGTCACTATCATATTGGCCTTGAGTTTGTCATATATAGCCTTTGTGTTGTTGAGGTAACTTTCTTCTATCCCTAGTTTCTTCCATTGAGAGGAGGGATTACCAGGGATTGAACTCAGAGGTGCTTAATCACTGGGCCACATCCTCAGCCCTTTCTTAGTTTTTATTTTGAGACCAGGTCTCACTAAATTGCTTAGGGCCTTGCTAAGTTGCTGAGACTGGCTTTGAACTTATGATCCTCCTGCCTTAGTCTCCTAAGCCACTGTTCTTCAATGTTTTCAGTTATGAATGTCTGCTGAATTTTGTTCGAGGTTCTCTTTGCATTGATTGAGATCACTACATGATCTTCATCCTTAATTCTATTTATGTCGTGAATTACATTTATTGATTTGTATGTTAAACCATCCTTGCAACCTTGGGATAAAACTTATGTGGTCATGGTGCATACAATATTATTAATTCTTGTTGAATATGATTTACAAATATTTTATTAGGGATTTTTATATCTAAAGTCATCAGGGATATTGGTCTGTTGTTCGCTTTTCTTGAAGTGTTCTTATCTGGTTTTGGTATGAGGGTGATACTAGATTCATATAATGAATTTGGAAGTGTTTCATCACTTTTTATTTTATGAAATAATTTGAGGAACATTGGCATTAGCTCTTCTTTAAAGATCTGGTAGAATTCACATAAGAATTCATCTGGTACTGGGCTTCTATTTATTGGAAGATTTACTATTACTTCTTTTATTTCATTGCTAGTTATGGGTCTGTTTGGTTTTCTATGTTCTCTTGATTCAATTTTGGCAAGACATCTGTGTTTAGAAATGTATCCCTTTCTTTCAGTTTTTCCAATTTATTGGAGTATAAATTTTCAATATAGTCCCTCATGATCCTCTGAATTTCTGTGGTGCCTATGGTGATTTCTCCTTCTTCATCTCTAATTTTATTAATTTAGATCTCTATTTTTCTTTTGGTTAGTTTGACTAAGTGTTTATCAATGTTTATTTTTTCAAAGAACCAATTTTTCATTTCATTCATCCTTTGTATTGGTTTTCTATTCCATATCTATTTTTAATTCTGATCTTAATTATTTTGTGCCTTCTACTGTTTTTGGAATTGGTTTGTTCTTGTTTTTAAATGCTTTGATATACATCACTAGTCTGTTTGGGATCTTTCTGAATGTCTTATGTAAGTACTCACAGCTGTAAACTTTCTTCTTATAGCCACCTTCATAGTGTCTGAGAGGTTCTGATATGTTGTATCACTACTCTCATTTTATTCTAATAATTTAAAAATATTTCTCCCCTGATTCATTCTATTATCAACTTATCATTCAAAAGGGTATTGTTCAATTTTCCTGTTTATATAAATTCTGTAGGTATTTTTAGTTTTGATTTCTAATTTCATTCCATCATGATTCAATAACATGCAGGAAATTATATTAATTTTAAAATTTGTTTTGTGATCTCAAGTATGGTCCATTTTGGAGAAGCTTGCATGCACAGCTGAGAAGAAAATGAATTTAGCTGTTGTTGGAGGAAATATTTTATAGATATCTGTTAAGTCCATTTGATTTATGATATATTTTACTTCTGAAGGATCTTAACTGAATTTATGTATGGATAACCTATTGAAGTGACAGGTGTGTTGAAATCACCCAGTTTTTATTTTATTGTTATCTATTAGAATTTTTAAGTTAAGTAGTATCTGTTTTATGTAATTGGGTTCACCAATGTTTGGGGCATAAATATTTACCATCATTATATCTTCTTGTTGGATTATTCCTTTTCCAGTATGAAGTGACCTTTGTCTTTGTTGGATATAAGAGTAGCTATTCTTGCATTTATGGCAGGGCAGGTGTTTCCATTTGCGTGGTATATCAATTTCCATCCTTTCAGTTTTGTCCTGTTTCTGTCTTTGCTTGTGTGATGAATCTCTTGCAAAGAACACATAGTTGGGTCTTGTTTTTCAACCCACTCCACCAGCCTATGTCTTTTAATTGGAGAGTTGAGACCATTTACATTCACTGTTATTATAGAGATATGTTTCTTAATCTTCAATTTATTTCTGATGTTTAATTTGGTTCTGTTTCCCATTTATATAGCTACTCTTTCAAAGTGATTTGTTCATTTGTGAGCTCTTGGGTTTGTTCTTCAGTTTATAGTATTTCTCTAAGTATTTTTCTATAGTGCCTGCTTAGTAGTCATGAGTTCTTTCAGTTGCTCCTTATCTTGGAAGGCTTTTATTTCTTCTTCGATTCTGAAGGATAGCTTTGCAAAATATAGCGTTCTCTGTTGACACTCGTATTTTCTCAGGTGATTTCGTTGAAACATGATTTCAAGCCCTCCTGGCTTTTAGAGTTTGTGATGGGAAACTGGAAATAATTCTGATTAGCTTACCTCTAAATATGATCTGACATTTTTCTCTTGAGACTTTAAAAATTCTATCCTTGTTCTGTATGTTAGAAATTTTAATTATAATGTGTTGTGGACTGGTTCTCTTCTTTTTAAATTTGTATATTTTAAATTCTGAGTGCCTCTTATTTCTGCATGTTCATCTCATTCTCAAATTTGTGGAATTTTTCTGTTATTATTTCCTTGAACAAATTAGGTATGCACTTAGCCTGCATGTCACAAACATCTGCAATTCCAATGGTTCTTAAATTTGTTTTCTTAGTGTTGTTCCAGAATTTTTCTGTATTCTGGTGATAGTTATTTTCTTTTCTTTAATACTCTCTGAAATGTTCAAGGCTGGCCATTTTGTCTTTGAGCTCTGAGATTCTGTTTTCAGCATGGTGTACTTTATTAGAAAGACTTCCAACTAAACATTTTATTTGGTTTATTTTATCTTTATTCTCCATGATTTCTGTGTGTTTCTTTTTCAGTATCTCAACTCCTTACCTAATTTCTCATTCATATCCAATACTGACTTCCTTGATTCAGTTGTTTTTCTGTGTTCTCTTAGAATTCACTGATCATTTTATAATCTTTAAAAAATTCTTTATTTGGTGTATCTTTCACTGAAATATCTTTGAGATCAGTTGGTGACTTATCAACTTTAGGGGGCATCATATTACCTTATTTTTCATATTTCTTGTATTTCTGTTTTTGTTTTTGGTGGTGCTGGAGATTGAATCCAGCACCTTATGAGTGATAGACAAGCACTCTACCAACTGAGCTATATCCCCAGCTCCTCTGTATTGGCTTTTATGCATCTGTTGGGATATATTTCACTTCTACTCTTATGTGTAGATCTTCTTAGAGCACAGCTTTCTTTTACCAAAGTGTTCTGGGATATCAGGTGGTTATGAATTTTTCAATATATTTCCAAATATATTTGGTAGTATTATTTTCCTGCTGGTTCTTTGGTGATGGTGTATTTTGATACCGTGTATATTGTGTCACAGCTGGAGGATTCTACTTTCTCTGTCAACCTCAAAAGAGTGGGGTACTTCTTGTAGATCTGACAGTTGTGTTTTATACAGTAGGGTATATGGGGGGGGCTATACCTTTTATGACTCTTCTTCACTCAACAGCTTTGTATTTCTAAGCTCAGATGGAAGTGATCTAGATTGAGACCCCTCATAGGTGTGGTATCCACAGGCTTTGTGTTAATTTGGTTTTTAATGTATGATTGGATGTTTATGAGTGTGATCTGGGGACCCCTTAGTCAATCCTACTTGGGGCATGGTCATTAGTTTGGAGTTTTGTCTCTTCTGTTCTTAGTATGGCTTAGTACTCTTGAGTATTGTTAGTTTGTGTGTGGAGCCAGGTGTGCTGTCTCTTGTCTGGACACTACACTCTCTATAGCAGAGTCTCTACACTTTGAACTTGTAGTATCATAGTAGGTTCCTAGCACTTCATGGAAAAGGTGGAAACAAACAACAGAAAAGACAGAAGCAAATAAAACACAGAATTAAATAAATGCCTCATGCTTCATATGACATCTTCATATGACACAAAAACAGAAATTGATCAGCTTTTTTTGTAACTGTGATCAAAAGACCTGACAAGAACAAATAGAGGTGGAAAAGTTTATTTGGCTCATGGTTTCAGAGGTGTCAGTCCATAGATAGTTGATTCCATAATTCTGGGCCTGAGGTGAAGCAGAACAACATGGTGGAGGAAAAAAGCTCAGGAAATAATGATTAGGAAGGAGAGACAGAAGAGAGAGAGAGGGAAAGGAAGAGGGATGGGGAGGAGGAGGGAGACAGGGAGGGGGAGAAAATATGAATGCACGTGAACAGGAGAGCCCTTCATTCACCAGAGACAAAATATAAACACTAAGGCATGCCCCCAGTGATTTACCTTCTCCAGCCACATTCTACCTGTCTACAGTTACCGCCCAGTTAATCTAAATCAGTGTATTAATCCATGGATTAAGTTAAAGCTTTCATAATTGAATCATTTTACCTCTGAATCTTCTAGTATCATTTCACACATGAGCTTTTAGGCAACATTTTATATCTGAACCATAGCAAGGGAGGACAAAGGAAAGAGAAGCAAATAAAAATGAAACAAACAAAACCAATGTAGACAAAAAAACCCTAAAGGCAAGACAAGAAAATTAATAATCATGAAAGATTCTAAAAAATGATTGAAAAGAAAACAAATATGTGTATTTGTATAAATAATCATGAGACAATGAGCATAGCGTGACCATCAAAAAATAAACAAATAAATAAATAAATGGGAAAAATATTTTTTAGTGCTGGGGATGTTACCATCTAGGAGTCTTGGGTTTGTTATCTCTGATCAGCAAGGAATTGAGGACCAGGATATAGAGATGGCAAGCAAGCAGCAGGTTTATTACAAAAGCAACAGTAACAGATTTCTCTAAAGAGATCCTGAGCCAGGATTCTGGTAGGGAAGTTGTGGCTTTTTCTTTCTATGGTCCCTGGAACTTCCTCCTTTCCTCATCTTCTCCCTCTCCATGCTCTCGTCACTGTTGTTCATGAGTGTACCCTACCCCATGTCCATGCATCTATTTTACTTTTCCTATTGGATATCCCCCCAAATTAGGAGCACAAGTATGAAAGTGTCTGATTGGGTCCCCAGCTTGTGTCCATAAGCAACCTTATCAACTGGGAATTTGATTTCATAGGAAAACCCTCTCCATGCTCCTTTGGTTTGGATCTGCCCCTGACTTCCTCACTCGCCATCTTGCCCTGGCTGCCTATGCCCTTCTACATTTCCCTCTGGCATTGAACCCAAGGGTGCTTTACCATGGAGCTACATTCCCCAGTCCTTTTTATTTTTTATTTCAAGACAGGGTCTCACTAAGTTGCTCAGACTGGCCTCAAATTTGCCATCTTCCTGCACTGAATCTCTGGGATTACAAGGTGCAAGCTGCTGCTCCCAGCAGAAAAACGTTTTTAGGGGCACTCGACCACTGAGCCACATCCCCAGCCCTATTTTGTATTTTATTTAGAGACAGGGTCCCACTGAGTAGCTTAGTGCCTTGCTGTTGCTGAGGCTGGCTTTGAACTTGCTATCCTCATGCCTCAGCCTCCCAAGCTGCTGGGATTACAGGCATGTGCCACTGCACTGGGCAGAAAAAAGTTCTTAAAGAGAAATGACAAAATTGTTTCCAGTGATGTAATCAAAACCATCAAAAAGAATGGATGCTCACTGCCTATGTCTGATGCTCATTGCCTATGTCTCACTGCCAGATTCATGCCCTCCCAATCTGGAGTTGTTGCAGAATTATAAGTGGGGAGTTCAGGCAGTTGGGGCTTAGATCTAAACTAGCCTTTGGGAACTTACTGGGTGATATCTGCTTTGGAGAGATTTACATCAACACATCCCTAGGCCTGGGAAGATGAGGTCTCTGCTGGGAGTCTGGATCTCAGGAGCCTCCTAAGAATTCTATTTGTAGGGCAACTGGGCCTGACCTTCCCAGGTCTCTCATGTTCTATCACCCACAAATGTGGCCTTCCCAGGCTCAGTCCCTGAGTTCAATCACACTCACCTGTTTAGTTTCCTGATCCTCTTCAGCTGGTCACATGAGCTGCCAGAATAAAAGCAAAAGCAGGTAGCACTCCCCTCTGTACCTTTGACTCAAATTCCCCGGGGTACAATTTTCTCCAGGCCATTTCACTCACGTTCTTCTAGGTGCACCGTAGGCACACAGTAGGCATGTGCCAGGACAGTATGGCAATATTTGCTATGCTCTCTTGGGCTCCCACAGCAGCAAGCTGCAATGTGGCCTCTTCACGATGGTTCCTGCCTGGGTGCTCTGCTTCCCGGTTGAGAAATACAGAGGATTTTTTAAATACCAGTTTGCGGTGCAGCTTCTGGTGCAGGTTAAATTCAGGCTGCTTTCTGATCTACAGGATCTTGCATCCCCAAATTCTCTCTGTGTGTTATCCCTCCCCTCTACGGTGAATGGGTGCCACTGCCAGTGCGGCAACCAGCTTAGCTCCAGTGTGCACTGTCTTGTCCTTTGCTTAGCACATCTGGATTCTGAGTCTCTAAGAGACTCTGACTGTCCAATATTGAACTTCTGTGAAATTCCTCCTTCACCCATGTAAGAAGCATATGCCATAGATGTGCCTGGATATGCTGGGGACTCACTAAGTTGCTGTCCATAAGGAACAGCAGCCTTTGAGATGCTTAGTCATACCTGCTTGCAGTCGATAAAGGGCTGCAAGGGGCATTAGTCATAGGCATGCTGAGCAATGACTGGTTACATGTTACTGGTTATATGTGTATTAGTTAAGTCAAATATATGTGATGACTATCACAGAGGTACTCCATGCACATGCACAAAAAATATGCTCAGTTGCAGTTACATTATCTCACTGGACATGACCAATGGACATTGACTTTCACTGGGTGTAACCAATCACCAGCTTACACTACCAACTTGGAACTGTATTTAAACTGCTTGTCCTGCCACATTGGGGGTTTTGCTCCAAGGACATCAGTGAGACTGGCTGCCTTACTGTCTGTCCCTGGATCAACTCCACCATTCCCTGATGTCTAGCCATTGGCTGAAGAGAATCACCAGACAAAGGCAACGTCTGCTCTTTGGCTAAGAGAAATCGTGTGACACTGGAGGTATTTGAGGGCTCATTGTTGCCCTAGGATTGAGTGAATTACTTGTAGTGTTTAGTTGCCCTAGGATAGTGTGACTTACCTATAGTGTTTAATTAGTGCACATTGAATGCTAGTTGGGGTTCTCCAGCACACCCAGCACTTTTTGCATTAATTGATTATATTTGATGATTGGTGTGATTGAATATATGCTTGCATTTAAAGACAATCCACCTCTGAGTAATTATTAATTGCGCTCCTCCCAACAAACCACATTGCTGAGAAACAGTACTCCTGTTGCTTGAATCCTGAGTCACAGAGCAACTAGAAATGCAGCCTTCCTCTAATCTGCCATCTTGAATCTTTGAGTTCCTTACTTTTTAAAATAAAACATTCCAAGTTGTTATCTCTTGCAATGCATTTTAAGGTTTGTAGTTCTGCATTATATTTTAGATGTATGAGAATTTTATATCAGGCTATAGTTCTGAAAAAGTATTATTTTATAAACATTGCTTCAGATTTCTAAACTTAATATAAATTGGAAAGTTGAGGGCAATGTTGGATTATGGGAGGAGCATGGACTCGCATCAAACTCCAGTTTTGGAAAAGTATGTTTTTATAATGAGCAATGTTTTCATTTCTGAAGAGAAATTAAACAGAAATTTCAAATTTAAAGATTTTTTTCTTTAATTATGTAAAAATATATCATTTTGAATATTAGAAAAATGACTATAGATTTTGAGGTTCATAAATAAATATGGATTTTGAGGCTTATTCACTCTACATATAGCATTAGAAAAAGGATTTTATTTGTACAAATTTTAAGTAGCTCCAATCTAAAATGAGTTGGATATTACCTACCAAATAGGGCTTATATGTGTATTAGTTAAGTCGAATTTGTGTGGTGACTATCACAGAGGTACTTAAAAATGGGAGGTTTTTTTTTTTTTTTTTTTTTTTGGTGGGGTCAATTCTATACATTAGCTCAAGCTTCATTTGTAAGCAAGGACTCAAGGAAGCTATGACTTACACCTCATTTTGTGAAAATGACTTTGTGGTTAGAGCATTTAGTGACAGTTTTCTAAAGGTCCATAAGAGGAAATTCTAATTTCAGGAAATCTCTTTCCATTCCATTTACTCTCATTGTGTGGTAATTGAGGAGCATTGCAAAATGCAGCCACAACCACAGGAACCATCTTAGCTAAGAGGGAGTGCTCTATCACATTTTGTCAGAGAAACTTTCTAGGTCAGTGAATGGTTTACAATGTTTGTAAACCTGCTTTTGCAAGACACCATGCTAGGTCCTGTTCACAGTTATCTCACAGTGAGAAAGTCCTCGTTTCTAAGAAGTTCACAACTATTAATAAAGACGTTAAAGAGAAGACCGCACACAGTGAATTCTCAAGACCTCTGTATTTTTAATATTTTTTTCGGTCCCACTGGAAACCATGATGTCTATGGAGGATTGTTTAAAGCAGCTTGTTCCTTTCTGTGCAATAAACAGAAGCATCAAAGAGCAATATTATTTTTTTTCCACAAAATTTCTTTTAAGTTTCTTCTGCATATGTCCTCCAATTAATTACTGTTTAGATGCGTATATTTTTTGTAAAGCAATCCACTCTTGCGTTTATTTGAGGGAAGCTGTTGAAGTTGTTGTTTGCTACATTGCTCGGTGCCCTTTTTATGAAGATCTATATAAATGTGGAAAATCATAGATTTAAGTATTATTTCTTGGGGGGCATTGTTGGTCTTCAGGAAACCTGAGGGCTCATTTGGGCCCAATTTTATAAAATTAGTACCTATATGATCAATAAGTACATACTAATGGTTGGTCTTATTGTTCAGCTATATCTCTAGTTTTTCTGATCTTTTATTTTTATTTTTTTTAGATTGGTCTTGTCATTGGTCAGTATTTGTCAGTTCTTCATATTCTTTGGGTCTCAGATTATGTGTAAATAGGTAATTCATCTAAATAACATTTCTTTTATGCTCAACAGTCTACGAATGCTGTATTAATTTTCTAGGACATTTTCCACTTAAAATTCAGTGTCATATTTTCAACATAATCAAGGAGAAAGGGAAATTTGGACATATGTAAAGATTGGAAAACTTAATAATGGCAGCCATTAGAGAAGAGAGGGATTTGAAGGAAATAATTACCTACTTACATAAAATTCAAACTGTTGTTTATGGTTTCGAACAGCCAGCCTTTTAAGAAACAATTATCGTAATTTCTCTGGAATAGTAAAGGTATAATACATTACATAAAAGAGAAAACTTCTGAGGTTATAAATCACAATGCTTAACATTGAGTACTTTGTGAATTTCCAAACCTCCTTCCCTACAAATAAGCCATCTCTCTTACCATTTAGATAATCAAACTATGTCTTGCTGAAGGGGATTGGTGAAGCTCCCATTTAATTAAGGAATAGTTCTTTAAGCAAATTGCATTTGAACACTTCCCTTCGGCGTAATTCTTACCTATTTTGTCCCTTGAGCAGCTCTTTCAGCTCTCCTTCTGCTTGAAGTAAATTTGTAGTTATTGTTTAAAGTCATCCAAGATTCATTAATATTTATTCATTTCTGTTGTGTATCAGGTACTATGCTAAAAAGAATGATAACAATATTAAGGGATAAACCCTCTGTGCTTGAAGCAGTTGACCTCTCCATCATCTTTGAAACCCTTTAGTTTTCATTCTACTTTTGTTTCCTCTTACTTCACTGGCTTTCCTTTCCTATTTACCTACTGTAATGAAAAAAAAGTCTCCCCAACCTTTGAAAACTGAAATGCCTAGGGCTCAGTCCTGGCCCTATTCTCTGTCTACACCAGCCCCCTTACTGATCTCATATGGTCTTGTGCTTTGAATGTTATGTTGATAGTGCTAAAATTTATATCTACAACTCACACCTTGCCTCTAAACAGCAGTCTTGTATATCCAGCTGCCTACATGACATTTACACTGGGATCTAAGCCTTCTATTTCTTAAACTTAGCTCCTGATTGTCTCCAAAGGCTGATCCTCTAAGAATCTTCCCCAGCACAAGTAAAGGCAACTCCATCCTTCTAGTTGGCCAATTTCAGGCCAACAATCTTGAAGTCACCTTTGTCTTTTCTTTTAATTTCACATCCCAAATAGAATCTATCAGTAAATTCTATTGGTTCTTTTTAAAGATTTGCCAAGGTTCTAAGTTCTACTCATGATTATCTCAGATCCATGCCAACATCATGTGAGATCTGAATAATTTCAATAGCCTCTTTTGTTAGTCGTGATACTAATTGCTATAACAAATAACTCTAAAATCTGAGGGGTTTAGTGCAATAAATGTTTTATTATTTGCTTAAGAAAGTGGGAGGGTGAAAGCCTATGTGGCCATCCAGGGACCCAGTGTTCTTCCATACAGTGAATCTGCTTTTCTCTATTACATGGAATTAGTTCTCTGTTGGATTTTCTGCATCTTGCAGAGAGTGTGCATGGAGTCTTTTAGAGGCCAAGACTTGAGGTGGCATGTCACTTTTGATCACTTCCCTTTGACCAGAAATCAGTTGCATGGTCCTATCTAGCAAGGGAAATTGAGAAATATCTTGGTGTGTGCAAAGGGAGGAAATAAAGTTATGTGATGAACACACAGCATACATTGTTAAATCTAAGTATCAGATTGCTTTAAACTTTCTAATGGTTTCTAATGGTTTCCCTTCTTACTCAGAAAAATAGCTAAATCTGTACAATGAACTATGAGGCTCTATACGATTTGGTACTATTTCTTCTTTGGCTTTATTTCCTACTACTTTTCCCTTTGATCATTTCTTTCCAGTCATGCTGGCTCCATTGATGTTCCTTAAACATAGCAGGTACAGGTGTTCATTGAACATGGCCACCTCAGGGCCCTTGTATTTGCTGTTCCATCTATAGTATGTTTGTTCTAGATAACTTTATGGCTTCCTATCTCACTATCTTTGTACCTTGGCTCAAGCATCACTTTCTTAGTGGGTGCATTCCTGTTTACCCAATTTAAAATTAAAATTGTCAATCACAGTATTCCTTATTCTGATTCTTAACTTTTTTTCATAATTTTGATCACTTTCTATTGTAATATTTATTTATTTTATTTATGTTCTTTCTCCTCATACTAGAATATAAGCTCCATCAGGATAGATATTTGGTTTGTTTTGCTCATTGCTAATATCCTCAGCCCTAGAAATTGTGCCTAGCTAGTAGGAGGTACTGAATAGTAACTATAATAATTATTATTTAGAATATAATCAGGATAGTATTTCAAATGAATGAATTCTTCATTCCCAAGGATTTTAAAATCAAACTGTGAAAACAGTTATAATATCTTGCTCTAAGAGAAAGATGTCAAACATTGAAGAAACAAAGAAAAGACTGAAAGTTCTTTCTGGAAGCCCTGAGGTATCACAACGAGGACAGTGCTTAATTTGTAAATTGAAGAATGAATAGGAGTTTTACAGGACTTGAGAGAAAAAGCATTTTAGGAAGAAAAATAGCATAAAGGCTTGAAAGGAATGGTTTTGTGGCATTTGAGAAACTACTGAGAAATTTGAGATATGTCAGGTGGATATATGTGCATATATTTAAGATTAGGAAAGTTAGGCTAAAATGTTAGGTTAGTCTAAAAGAGTCGAGCATTTCAACAACTGTGAATTTTGCTCTGCTGGCAGTGGAAAAAGCTTGCAGACCTTAGTAGGACCATGAAGAATCCAGGTGTATATGCATGAAAGATAAACATGGTGAAGTTCAGAAAGTGTCAAGGGCAAGCAGCAGGAAATGTAGGTGACAGACTATTTTGAAACTTCGGACAGAGAAGATGAACACCTGATCTAGTATATTCAATAAAGGCTCTGCTACAGCTTGGATCTTGAATGCCCTCCAAAGACCCATGTGTTAAGAGGCTGATCCCTATGTGGTATCCTTGGGAGGTATGGAACCTTTGAGAAGTGGGAACTTATGGGAGGTACTCAGGTCATTGGGGGCATGGTTCTAAAAGAATTGTGGAACCCTGGCCCCTTCCTATTTGCTCCCAAGCTTGTGATGTAAATGGTTTTGCTCTGCCACGTGCTCTCACCATGATGTGCTGCTCATCACAGTCTCAAAACATGTGGCTAAACACATGGCTCAGCTGCCACAGAGTAGCACCTCCGAAACTGAGCCAGTTCATTATTTCAGGTATTTTGTTATAGTGATTGAAAATTGACTCACACAGGCTCATATGGACAAATCTAATATGTCATGAAGACATTATCTACATTGCTTGCCTGTCTTTAAATGATAAGGGAGAAAAATCTGCCTAAATGTGGATAGCTCCTTAGAACCTAGAGATCATTAGTGCAATTGGCTTTGGCTCAAATTAAACTTAATACTTCTCTATCCATGTGAAAATTGTTTGAATGCTTTTCATGGCCATTAGAGCAAAGTCCTCAAAGTCTGAGTTTCCAGCATCTTTTTGTAAGAATTATTTTGTGAGCAAGAAAAGATATGGGCATTTAAATTACTGTCAACAAGGGTTTTGAATTTGACCCTTGATTCATCAGTTCTATTTTGCTTTACCTAAATGAACTCCACATTCTATAAGTAGTTTGTTATTATCGACTGTATTCTATGTGATTTATTATCTACTTGACTCTTCATAGTATTCTCATCGTAAGGTACTACAAGGTTCTACAAATATGACTAATACACAGAGAATAGCATTTGAGTTACAGTGCCTATCACTGCCATGGCCCATTACAAGCATCCCCATAATAAAGAGATAATAAAAACTTGTGGGCCTTTCAGATATACCACTTGTAATGGGATTGTTTCTCTGGCAATGAACCACTCATTCTTACATCAACTGTCTGAATCTGAATTGAATCATTTCCAAAAGATGTTCCTTTCGTTTTCCTTCCCTGAATGCTCTGCATTTTAAAAAATTAGCAGTTATGTGATGTTGGATATGCTAAGTTGCATGTGCATGCACACACACATGCGTAGTTATGTGCTGAATAAGTTATAGGGTCCATTAGTTAAGTTTCTACCAGATACATATTAATGAACCAATGCTACACATCAGTCTCTGACTGATATATGTTTATTCTTCTAGGCGGTACAAACTCCACAAAAGTAATTGCTTTGTTTTCTTTAATGGTAGAAGCTGTTTCTTAAATAGTTTCTCTATTAAAACGTATGCATGTGTTAATTGTGAAGAAGTATAAAAGCCCAAGCTTGCCAGGAGCTGCACATTTGAAAACTTCTCTACCCTGAAGCAATGAGTGCTGTGTCCTGTCTTAGCACTGGGAAGTCGGTGATCTAAAGCTTCCAAACCTGGACTGCAATCCCTCTGTGAGTTCATCTCATACTGATCCATGGTACTTGATAAAAATATACTTGAGACTAAATTCTGGGCATTGATGGTATTTCATTTTTGTGGGTGTGCTTAGCTTCACCAGGCATAGAAATAGGCTGGTTCTGGGAGTGTAAATAAGTCTTCTCAGTTTCTCCCTCCCTTCTCAGCTCCAGAGTCGGATTTTCATTCTCCCTCTAGCTTCCTCAGCACAAACTGTATACTCTGAAATAAACTTTTGGAATTCTGACCTTAACACTTATCACCTCATAGCAAACCTCCATAGATGTTTCTCTTTTAGATTTATTTTTGTAAAATCATTATATTGAAGGGGTTTTGCATCCTACTGGGTACCTGCTTTTGATTACACTGGGAGAAAATGATATGGTTCAAAAAATTTAAGCCAAGTATTTTACCCATTGTTCTGAGACTTCTGAAGAAGGAGGACAGTGTAGGAGGCACACCTGCATCATTTTGAATTCCAAACAAATAACAGATACTCTCTATAGGGAACAACTCGTTTAGTAGTGTTAACTTTAGGAGAAAATGCTATAGCTTAACATTTTGTTTTTGAGAAGCCTTTTGATATTTCTAGTGAAAGATGTAACATCGTAAGCACAGTCATTTGTGTGACAGGGTGAGCATATGACCATTGAGGAAAGTGACAAATCTCCATAGGGAGATTTTATATCAAGAATTAAACATTTGTGTGTGTGTGTATTTTTTCTTGTGTGTGTGGTGCTGGAGATTGAACTCAAGGCTGCTCACATGCTAGGCAAGCACTCTACTACAGAGCTACGTTCTCAAACCCACAAAACGACCTTTTAAATAAAGGAAATAAATCTTAAAGATTCATTTGAAAGTATGCTTTAATGATTGCCATGGAAATCATAGGCTTGAGAAAAATATCTATTTGGTATTTATTTATTTATTTATTTACTTACTTAAAAATGACATTATAATAAAGCTATATAGCCTGGTATTTGCCACATGATAATACCTTTTTGCATCTTTGAAAATATAAGAGCAGTTTAATATATTTCCTATCCCCAAACTTTCTCTTTATGCCCTTGTTTCCCACTAATTTCTCTATCTCCAGCAAACCTCTTTGAAAGAGTTAGTACTTTCTGTTTTCTTTTTATTTTCTATAGGAACCACCCCAATAGGTCTCCTCCCCCATAACTACACAGCTATTCATAGTCCATGTCTTCTTTTTTTAAATTCATTTTTAAATTTATTCTAATTAGTTCTGTATGACAGTAGAATGCATTTTGACACATCCTACATAAATGGAGTATACCTTCTCATTCGTCTGGTTGTACATGATGGAGAGTTACACAGGTCATGTAATCATCCATGTACCTAGGATAATAATGTCTGATTCATTCTACTGTCATTCCTATGCTGAATTAGCATCTGAATATCAGAGAAAACATTCAGCCTTTGGTTCTTTAGGATTGGCTTACTTGGTTTAACATAATATTCTCCAGTTCCATCTACTTCTGGTTCCCGTCTTCCATGTTGCTTAATTCAGTGGTCACTTCCTAGTTCCCATCTCCCTTGACCAAACAGCAACATTAGATGGCTTTGATCTCTTCTTCCACTTCAAAGCAGTGTTTGTCCTTAGTCACTGGAATATCGTTCTCTTTCTCTTTTCTATCTGACTCATTGCACTACTGCTCCTGTGTTTTCTTTGCTGGATCCTACTCAGCTTTCTGAATTCAAAGATTGAAGTCTTCTAGAGTGGAGCCTTTGGTTTTTTTAAAAAATCTGTATTTATTTTAACTTACTTGGCTATCTCATCTTGGCCCAGAGATTTGACTCTCAAAAGTTACCTGCTAGGGGATTGTAGCTCAGTGGTAGAGCACTTGCCTCGCATGCATGGGGCACTGGGTTCGATCCTCAGCACCACATAAACATAAATAAATAAAGATATTGTGTCCATCTACAACTAAAAAAATATTTAAAAAAAAGTTATCTGTTAGCTGGGCAAGGTGGTGCACACTGTAATCTTAGCTATTTGGGAGGCTGAGTCTGGAGAATTGTTTGTCTGAGGCCAGCCTGGGCAACATAAAGAGACAAGGTAGGGGAAGGGGAAAGAATTATCTACCTTTACTTGAAATACTTGAAACGATCTGAAGAGCCTTTCAACGCTACACTCAAAATGTATCCTAACTTCGACCTACCAATTAAATATTTTTAGTTCAAGGCACTATCAAGGCTCACTTGGTCTATTGCAATTGGTTTCTGTCGAGTCTGCCAGCATCCCCTCTTGCCTCAGCCTAGCCTCAACCATGGTTTACAATCTCACTCATGAAACCTGGTAGCTTACCATGACATAGAATGTGTTCTATGAAATGGACTAAATCTGTTTCTCAGTGTCTTTTAGCTTTCTTGGCCTTCCTCACATATTTCAGCCACACTTATCCTCAGTTATGCTAAGCCTGCTTGGACCTTAGCACATGGTGCTGCTTCTGTCTGAAGCATGTGCACCAGATAGCTTCATAGTTCACTCTCATATCATCCACGTGTCTACTCAATGTCATCCAATCAGAGACTAATTCCCTGGCCCTCTGTGAAAAACATGGAATCTGCCAGTCAGTTAGCCATATTCATCTTACCCACCTTCATCTTCTTTTGAGGTCATATCAGCATTAATTACCTATTAATTCAGTTGATTTATTGGCTGCCTTTCTCCAATAGAATTTAGACTCTAATAGCAGACATGTTGCCTTTGTGTTTGAAAGCTACGTCGTCAGTGTTGGGAGATGGCCTGACCCATAAGTAGCAGGTGCTCAGAAAATGAATTTTTTCAATGAATGAATGGAAGAAATCATGAATGTTTTTTAGTGTGTTGGTATAGAAATGTTTGTCTTTTCGTAAGTGTAATCTATTACATGCTGGTTGTAGTGATATAATTAACCAATCAACTCTAGAAAGCTTCACTGTGAGCATTTCATGTTCTTCTGCTGAGCTCATGCAAGAGTAATGGCAAGGTCAACTAAATGCTTTTTGCTAGAAATATCTCTTCCTGCTTGGAGTTCTACTGAAAAACTGATCCACCACTGTAGGGAAACATGATTGCCATATAGTCTCCTCAGCAACACCATTTTTGACCTCTCCTACTTCATCAGTAATGGATCAGGGATTGAACAGGGGTAGAATTCTTTGGTCACTTCTTCTCAAGAGCAGAGGATTTATTTTCATGCCCATCTAATTATTTTCTGGAACCTAGTTGTGTAGAGTCATTATTTTGTTGTGTGTGTAGATGGGGGTGGGGAGGATGTTTGGGAAAAAGTGTTTAAATTGCTCTCTGCTCTAAAATAAGGATACATTGGAAATGTTTCCTCTGTGGAGAAATTTCCACATTGACCTTGGAATCAATATTTTTAAATTTTTTTTGTGGATATTTAGTGCTTATCAAGTCACTTGCAGTCAAAATAAAATGTCAATCAGAGTGATACATTTTACTGGTAGAAATTCAAGATTTTATAGGATTTTTGTTATATATATCTCTTCAAGCTACAGTTTGACAGAAGTTAAGTTAAATCTATCATTTCAAATGAATCCTGAGGCAGGAGAAATTATAGATGATTTTCAATATTTGATAAAGATATTATTCTCTAGCAGTGAATTCCACTATCAAAATAAATAAATAATTTTAAAGGCTGCTTGAGATAAGAATTGCTTTTACTAAAAGATATCATTAACACTAATAACAGAAAAGTCATAATGGAACAAATATTACAACAGGGAGTTGATTACAGTTCTCAAATAAACATCACAAATTATAAATTAATAAATATTAATGTGTGTTATGTTATGTATGTTCCATGTTTGATAGGCAAGGTGTTTGTTAGATTTTTATGATATATCCTGAAATTCATTAGATTATAAAAGGCAAAATATTATCATATTGACTTTTTTTTGAAGACTATAAGGGGTAGTTACAAAACTATATGTAGAAGACAGAACATATTATCACGAAACCATTAAAGATTGTCCCTAAAATTACAGTTTTCAATTTAAAGTTACTATGAAATTAATAACAAATTTAAAAGAAAGAAATCTGAGCATTCTGACACATAAACTGCATTTTCTTTGCATATTTGTTCTCCCTAATTTCAATCCATGCATATATTTTACACAAAATCACAAGGCACATACAATTTTCTATTCATGATTTTCATTTGAAATGTATTGTCCTACCTTGTTACACAATATTTATAAATATAATTTTTAATGGTCACTTAATATTCCAGGGATTGCTATAGTTTGCTTTTTGGGTGTGTTCATGGTGCTGGAGATTGAACCTAGAGCTTTGCACGTGCTAAGCATGTACACTGCCACTGAGCTCTTCCCTAACCCTTAATCTCCTATTCAAATGCTGGACTCAGTCATATTCTGTTTGATTCCTGAGTAGGCACTTAAAATATTTAGTTACAATAAATAAACTCCCTATGTGGTATAATTAGAGTAGTGATGAAAAAGACTTCTCATTTCAAAATTTCCATGTAAAGTTGTTATTCATCATTATACCTTGAGTTGAATTAGTTAGCATATTATTCTAGCCAAAATTTGAGAAAAGCATTTTTGAACAGAGTAGACACAAAATAGTGCTCAAAACCAAACTCATCCTCAGAGACCACATCTGGTGAGTTGATCCTGAGAGTGGATCTTGTGTGAGAATGGAAACCTTAGAAGGTCATAGGGAATGCCTCATTTGCAACATAATATTTATTATTGGGTGGTGTATAAAAACATGATTTGTAGGAAGTTTGATTTTGTATAGACATGG
The DNA here is from genome assembly GCA_004024805.1 of Geosciurus inauris. Lineage (NCBI taxonomy): Eukaryota > Metazoa > Chordata > Mammalia > Rodentia > Sciuridae > Geosciurus > Geosciurus inauris. The sequence continues at coordinate 61,020 of PVHX01011547.1, forward strand.
AAAGAATCTATAAATAGAAAGAGCTACAAGTTATTATCTATTTTTTTTTCTGTCTTTGTGTTGAAGGAAGTTTGGGGATTGATTCACAGTGTGTGTCACAGTATGGGTAAAAAATAATACATTTTACTTGATCAGCCATTTTCTACAATAAATGAGCATGACTGTGCTCACAATAGTTCAAATCAGTGAAATCAAAACCTTGCTTCTCAGTTCTGTTATCATTAAATCATGAAGAAAATACCAATGAATGGCAATGTTTTGCACACCAATCTGTTGTCTTCAGATTCTTTCACAGCCAAATGACCAAGACATCACTGGAACAAAGGTTTATCTAAATTGTAAGGCCATTTCACAAGGACCAATTAAATTATCTCTTTTTTCATCAGTGACTCTTGTGATTTACAAGCTGATATTTTTCACTCATGTCCAACTGTGGTCATTTATGACCAAAATGATAAAAATCAATCTTATGAGTTTAATTGATGCAATGAAACAAATTGTAAATTATGCAAATTGTAAATTATGTGTATAAATACAAATTAGTTCATTCCTTCATGTAATAATATTTTTGTGCTTTGTATATGGCACAGTTACGATTGTCAGGCACAATTTTAGGGGATATAGTGATGAATCAAGTCCCTACCCTTTGGAGTTTATATTCTTGGTAGAGTGAGAGGCACTAAACAAATACACATACAGAATTTCAAATATTTGTAAACACAGCAACAAAATAACACAAAACAAAACTCAAAGTGCCCCGAGAGTGTCTGTTTTATATAGAGTGCTATAGAAGGTCTTTTTAAGTCTGAGATAATCAAATCAAGGCCTAAGTCGGATAGTGGAACAAGCCTGTGTTATGTGGGAGAAGAACGTCTAGATGATAGAATAGCGAGTGATAAGGTATTGAGCTGGAAACCTACTGGGTATCTCCTGGGGAAAGCAGTGAAGCAGGCATGGCTAGAACAGAGTGAGTGAAGTTAGGAGTGGCCTGTGGGGAGAAAGGATGGGAGATGGCTGATGGAGTGCAGATAGCAGAGCACTTCAATGACTTTAGTTTTTTAGTTGAGATAAGAATCCATGAGTTTGGATCAAAGGAGAGACACTGTAGTTTGTTTTTTAAGAATGACTGTAGTGTGGAAAGTAGGCTACATAAGGTGCAAACAAGAAAGGCCAGTTAGCAATCTCTGTACAGAAGAGAGGTAACTATAGGTTGGACCTGGAAGAAGTGGTCAGGTTCAGGATAGATTTAGCAGGATGAGCTGAAAGGTCTTCTGGTGGATTGGAGTGGAATATGACATTAAGTGCAAAGGCAAGAACATATGAGACATTTGACCTGAGCAACTGATAGGAGGGGACCACCATTTGCTGATATACAAAAGAGTGTGACAGAAGCTGTGTGTATGTGTGTCTAGGACCAAAAGTTCAATTTTGGAAGTGTGAGTTCAGGATGTTTATTAACCAGTCACAAGGAGATGATGCACAGTTTAAGATAAACTCAAAGTTCAGTGGTTCTTTGTGAAGGTGTAAATATTTCAAGTCTGTTCTCAGAGCAAGAGTGTAGCATGGATTGGGTCTGTATAATCAGGGCCTGAGAATAAGAAGTGAATATTCCCATGCTGATAGGGAAACATGATTCTATGTGACTCTGAATGAAGAGCCAAAAGACTATAATGGACATGCCCTTAGACACATGACCCAATCTGTCTGGGTGTGCCTCTTATTCCCAGGTGATTTATTGCACTTATAATTAGTTGTTAGAATATAGCCAGGAAGCAGATTTTTCTTTTAGCTCAGCCCATTTAGGACCTCAATAAATTGCATGAAATTGAAGTTAATTTCTTTGTATAAATTTGATTATTCTAGGTTTCTGATATAAGTGAAATTGTGTAGTATTTGTCTTTTTGTGACTAGTTTATTTTACTTAGCATAGTATTGAAACTGGAGTTTTGAGATGAGAATAAATTTCCCTGCTTTGCCCATTTCCTCTAGGTTCTTGTCTCACTAATTTTGAAGAATAAAATTCACACACAATCACAGAAGAGAAAAGTAAACAACGTAGGATTTATTTAAGAGAGGAGAGAGAATTCTCACCATGTGGGAGGGGGACTGATAGCAGAAAACCCATTTTGATGTGCCAGTTTAGGAGTTTAGATATGGTTCAGGGAAGAGCATGGAGTATATATTTATGTAAAATAGGCATTGAAAAAGAATCAACATCATCATCTGGGGTCACCCCCATTGTATTAGTCATGGTTTTCTAGAGGAACAGAATCAATAGGAAATTTAATTATAAAAAAGGGGATTTATTAGGTTGGCTTATGTGACCGGAAGCTGGATAATCCACAATGGCTCTCTGCATGCTGGAGAGCTGGAAGAACCAGTAGCTGCACAGTCCAAGAGGCTGAAGCCTCAGAACAAGAGGGATCAACAGTGCTACCCTACTCTGAGACCTAAGTCTTCTGGAGAATCACTGGCAGAGTCTGCTTTGGAAGAGTGAAGAAGCAGAAGTCCTATATTCTCAGATATACAGCAGCAATCAAGAACCTGTTCAAGCCGGGCGCGGTGGCTCAAGCCTGTAATCCCAGCACTTAGGGAGGCTGAGACAGGAGAATCGCGAGTTCAAAGCCAGCCTCAGCAATGGCGAGGCACTAAGCAACTCAGTGAGACCCTGTCTCTACATAAAACACAAAATAGGGCTGGGGATGTGGCT